>VDFB02351773.1:0-49714 GCA_007258455.2 Sequoia sempervirens
TTACCTAAGCATAGATATAATGGACTTAAGTAAAAATAAGCTTGCTATAGTGTAAGTGAATGGAAGACCTTCACTCGAAGTACTGAGTGAGAACACTTTGGCCAAAGTAGTGTGATTTCTCGTGGCTCCACTATTAGTTTACTATGTCCATTTAAATGCATGAGGGTTATCTAGCATAGGTTATATATCCTAGTCATGTAGGACACAACACTAAGCTCAGTGTGGTATTTCGTATGGGGTTACACAACCAATACCTTCATCAAAGGGTAGGGCCATCTATCATTGATAGATGTGTGGGGGACCACATATGAGTCTGTGGTTGGCAAAAAAATAATTGAGTGATGCTTCTCCTCCTCAACAGGCAACAAAAGACCAAGGTTTTGAAAGGTAGATTCCTTGACCATCTATATCTTATGTTATGAAGCTCAAAGGAGTTGTGTATGTAGTTGTGTACATTCTTGGAATATTATACTTTGTGAATTATTGTATTGAAATGGAAATCCTTATTGTATGTTGTTATAACATTTTTGTTCATATGTTCTCAATAAATAAAGGAATTTTTTTTATTGCAATGGTTTATTACATAGTTTATTTTACTCGCACATTGAAAAATTAGGAAAATTTACTTCAGTGTACGATTGGCATATTACACTTTGCATAGCACACATCATTCTAAGGGGGGGCTATCATATATGCTTAATTTTCAGAAAAAATCAAAAGTTTCAAAATGATTCCTTGATGTCTTATATCTCATCATATAGCTTGGGGGAAACCTAAATAGACTTGTCTTATCTTTTATGTGTCTATCTTGCAATGTTATTTGTAGAAACCATAGGCCTATATGCTTGTTGTATGGTCTATATCCATGGTAGCTATACCTATCAATGTTTTCTTTTATCTAATCAAATTGTCTTGTCTTGTCTATTAATTTTTTTATCATGTCTATTATTTTTTTTGTTTTTTTCCTAACATGTTTGTCTGTAGCCAACATGTTTATGGTGAGATTGAAGTTGGCTTTGTAGGATTGAAGACCTGTGTCCTCTTCACATTTTGGTGGATCCCCTTTCACATCATGTATATAGGATCAAAGGACTGATTCATCTATGCTTTTAGTATATTATCTTCAATATATTTCTACTTTAGCTCACACATGCTTAGATACATAGTCTCGCTAAAGGGGGGCCAAAATTTTATGGTGTAAAATTGCACCCTTATGCAATTTACCATAACACCACCCTTACTTTAGCCTTATAAGTCAATAATACAAAATCTCATCATCTTAAGACTTCATTTCTATCTATGCCTTGTCATTTTTTGTCGACGGGGGGAATTTTGTCTAGGATGCTTCCACACTGCGTAGAAATTTGTGCATCACGCGAATGTCCTGACAAAATTCTTGATTCTTGGGTTGTTGGGATGTTACACTATCACTTTCCCGCAAAGTGTAATGCCTCTACAGTCACAAGCATGCTCAAGAATGGCTCCTTTGCATGTAATTTGACCATTTTTTCATTATATTCCTCATTCTTCTCAATTCTTGTTATTCAATCTCATTCTTTCTCACTCACTTCTTAGCATTTCATTCTCTCCATTCTTGTTCTCTACACCATTTTTCTTGCAAGTTTCAAGCTCTTGGAAGTACACTCTTGCACTATCATCTCATGTCTACAAAGCTCTTGCTCTTCCTCTCAACTTCTCCAAGCTTGTAGTAAGGAGGGTAACTTTGTAATTTCATTTCATTATCTATCTTATAGTTAGCATATGGTTATCTTTGCATATTACTAATCTTTTCTTATTTCTTTCTTTATCTATATTTCTTTATCATGGTCTGTTTTGTTGTTCATGGAGGTGAAAACACCAAAGTGATGGTTTGACTAAGGTAAGCCTCGAAAAGAAACCCCAAAATTTTCTCATTTTTATGTGTGTAGGTCTTGTTCATGAGGATCTTGTGGGATGCTGGACCTACTGTGAGTTGGACATATTTTTCCCCCTATTCGTCATTTTTCCCATAGTTAGTTTATTTGTCATTTCAATTATTCTTGTTGTACTTCTTTAATTTTTGTGCACTTTTAGAATTTTGTTCATTCATGTTAAAACTATTAGATTTCAACATTCAAGTTGTTAGCATGTCCCAAGTGTTTCAGGTCATAGATTTTTCTCTTTGTTTATACAAGATTCTAGCACACCATAAAGACTCCAGCATGCCACGTTGTCATCCTTGGTCCACACTTTCATCCTCTAGATGAGAGTCTATTAGTCTATTGTTGAGACCTCTGAGGTTTGTTCACCTAATTTTTGAAGTCCTTCATCTAGAAAACCCAAAAACATAGTTTAGTATTTCCTTCATTTGTCACCTCATAACTTAAGCTTTGTCATTGAGGTAACCTAGGGCTATCTATCCCCTATAGACTCTTCTCGAGAGTGGCGGATCCCCTCCATTACAACTACAAAAACCAAAGGAGTCAATTGACCTAATTTTAGAGATGGATAAGTATTTTGAGTTGGACTCCATTGAAGATCCTAAGAGGGTAAGTATTGCAACTACACGACTAAAAGGACATGCATCTCTATGGTGGGATCATGTGCAAGTTGAGAGAATGAGGAAAAGAAAGGAGAAAATCAAGATGTAGGAAATGCTGGTAACTAAGTTGAAGGTAAAGAACATTAGATTACCATGTTCAAAAATTTATAGAACCTCAAATAGAAGGACAAAAGTGTACACAAGTATACAAAGGAGTTTTATAAACTGAACATTAGAGATGGAAACATTGAATATTATTCAAAGAAGGTCTCTAGGTATGTTAGTGGCTTGAAATACTCTATTTAAGATGATATTACCATGTTAATAATTACTAGTGTAGAAGAATCTTATCAATTTGCATTGAAGGCGAAAGAAAAGATCTCTAGAAGACATAATAGTTTTAGGGGAAGAGGTAAATCGTAAAGAGTTAGAGGACAAACCAATATTGGACGTGGTTATCAAGATAAGAAAGGAGAACCAAGTACTTCTCAAACCATTACCCAAGGAGGTAGATGAAGAGGTGATTACCCTATAGGTAGAGGAAATTTTGGAAGAGGAAGAGGATTTAGTGGAATTTTTTTCCAATGTGGATAGGTTGGACATTAGGAATTTGAATGCCCTCAAATACAAAAAAATCAATGGAAAATGGAAAGAAACAAAGTTTCATATTGCAAAAGCTAAGGAGGAGGGTGTGGATTCACTAAGATGTGGATAACTTGAAGATGGAGAATCCCTGATGTTGAGAAGAGTTTTTCTAAAACCAGAGAAGGTGAAAAAAGAACTAGAACAAATAAGAAATAATTTTAGAACTAGATGTAAGTTTGGAAAATGTTGCAAAGTCACTGTTGATAATGGAAATAATGAAATTTTAGTTTAAGAAGAAATGGTGGAGAAATTAAAGTTGAAGAGGTTGAAACACCCAGCTCCCTACAAGGTTTTCTAGATGTAAAAGGGATATCAATTGTTGGTAATTAAACAATTCCCCGTTAACGTTCACCTTGGGAACTATAAAGATGAGATAACATGTGATGTTATGCCAATGGAGGCATGCCATATTTTGTTAGGAAAACCTTGTCAATATGATAGGAAAGCCATTCATGATGGAAAAACTAATTGTTATAAGATAAAGAAGGATGAGATATAATACATTTTGAATCCCTTAAAGGATGAGGATGAGGAGGTAGAGAAAATCAATAGATTTTGTTTAATTATTGGAAATAATTTCCTAAAGGATATGAGAAAGGAGAATGTATGTTTTTCTTTCTTACCTAAACCTATGGAGGTCAGGACAACATATAAAGGGGATGAAGTTCCCATGGAAGTCTAAGAAGTTTTGGATGAATTCATGAATATTCTAATGAAAAAATTACTTGATGTATTTGTTGAACAAGACAACTGGGAGGGGGGTGAATCAGTTGTAGCAATTTTAAACTTCAAAACCCTCAATAGAAGTTAGATTTACAAGCATTCATACAACCTTTACTCTCCTAGAGTGATTAATCATTAAGTGTAGAAACAAAAAATGAAAGTAATAAAACCATGCACACAATAACACCAAATTTATGTGGAAAACCCAATGAGAGGAAAATCACGGTGAGGATTAGCTCACAATATAAAGAATTCCAAAACCGAATACAAGGGATCACTTCCAGAAAGGCTCACTACAAAGACAAGACTCACTACCATAGAATTACAAAGAGGATAGAAGAGGATTGTTACAAAGAGAAAAATATCTCAATACAACAGAGATTCCACCACAATTCGCTCACACTTTCGTAGTCTCACATGAAGGATGTCGGATGCCTTCAGCTCATTACCTTTAGAACTATAACATGAAATTTTCACTACTCTACTCAAATTCACATCTCACATACATATCTCACATCTATGTTTCCTTTCACAAAAATATCAAGTTGTACTTATACCGTATTCAACCCTAAAACCCTTCCAAGGTCATCCAAACACAATTTGTATTTACAAATTCAAATTAGGTCAGCGCCAAAATATTCTACTGTGGAATTAGAATGAGGGTGACCCAAACACATACTTAATGAGGACCTAAATGAGTCCCAACACACCTTAATACACTTCAATATTTTTTCTAGTAGTTTTTAACACAAGTTCAACCAACACTCATGTAAAACACATAAAACCATTAAGCACACAAATCCTTAACTTCAGTCCAATCTTTTTGGAAATAAATTTTCACTTGAACATGACCTTATCAACTTATTCTCAGAACCGCAAGTCATGAAACCAAAATTCATAGAAATCCAGAGCAATTACATTTCTCCCAGACTACAGCCAGACACATTGAAATGCACAATTCACATACTGGTGAAAATATATTGCACTATTTGACAATCCAAAAGCCCAAATTCTAGATATAGCAACTACCAAAAACCATGAACAATACGTCAAGATCGCACAAGAATAAAAGAAATACAAAGCACATCTTGGAGCACATCTTGGAGCATACATTGAATACCTACAAACCTACCATTTTCTCATTATCTTCAACATTTACAGCCAATAACAAACTACCTTGACATTAATGACAAAAACAATTAGTTGACATCAATGACAACACCTTCATACTTGCAACAATCTCCCCCTTTGTCATTGATGGCAACACATGATGTGAAAAACCATCAAAGGCAACAAAACAACTCTGAACCATCAATCTTCTGCTTTCTTTTACTTTCTCTCCCCCTTTGTAGATAAATTTTTTCACATGATACTTTCTCCCCTTTTGACATTAATGGAAAAGGAAAAAGATATTTTACATTGTTTTCCCCCTTTGTCACCAAGAACATTACCAGTATTGAATACTCCCCCTTAGGAGTACACGCGACAACTGCACAATGACAACACATGACACTACTTGCTCCCCCTAAGAGGTAGCCACCAAACATCATTCCAGACAGAAGATAGATCCATAGCTCCATTGGACTGACGCATTTCTATATGCATCTAGTTCAAGAAAGGAGGGGCAATAACCCCTAACTTCTCCAGGAGATACTCAAAAGTATCTTTAGGAAGAGCCTTAGTAAATATGTCATCAATCTAATCCTTTGTAGGTACATACTCAAGCTTTACTTCATTCTCCATAACCTTCTCTCTCAAAAAGTGATACCTAATAGATATATGGGTTTTCCTTGAGTGCATCATTGGATTCTTTGAAATGTTAATTGCACTTGTATTATCACAAAAAATAGAGATGGGATCATCATATATTACTATGATATCCTTCAATGTCTATCTCATCCAAAAAACTTATGTGCAGCAAGATGTTGCAGCAATATACTCAGCCTCTACAGTGGATAAGGAAACTGAATCTTGATTTTTGCTTAACCATGACACCAATCTACATCCAAGAAAGAACGCACCACCACTTGTACTTTTTCTATCATCAGTGCAACCTGCCCAATCTGCATTTGTATAAGCACTTAGTGTAAAGTCAGTATCCCTAGGATACCATAAGCCATAATCTGGAGTGCCATTTAGATATTTAAATATCCTCTTGACAATAACATGTGTTTCTTTAGGATATTCTTGAAATCTAGCCACAAGACAAACTACATGCATGATATTAGGTCTAGTAGCAGTTAAATACAACAGTCCTCTAATAATTGATCTATATTTGGTTTGATGAGCCTTACAAGAATCACCATCCATCCCAAATTTCTTCAACATTTATTTTACATACTTTGATTGTGAAATGAAATCCATTTGTCTATTTGATTAATTTGTAGCCCAAGGAAGAAGTTCATCTCACCAAACATAGACATCTCAAACTCTTTTTGCATTTTTTCAACAAACATCTTACACATTGTTTCATTTCCTCCAAAAATAATGTCATCCACATACACAACTACTATGAAGATCTTGTCATCTTCAATTTTGAAATATAAATTGCTATCTACAGTACCTTTGTTGAAACCTTGTTGAATCAAATATTTATCCAACCTTACATACCAAGCTTTGGGAGCTTGCTTCAAACCATATAAATCCTTTTTCAATATGCAAACCATATTTGGTTGATTTGACAACTAGAATCCCTTTGGTTGTTCCATGTAAACTTCTTCTTCTAACTCACCATTTAAAAATGTAGACTTCACATCCATTTGGTAAAATTTAAAGTCCTTATGAGCAAAAAATGCCAAAAAAAATCTAATAGCTTCCATTCTACCCACTAGAGTAAATATCTTCTGAAAATCTATACCTTCTACTTGTGAGTAGCCTTTACACACAAGCCTTGCCTTGCTTCTTGCCACTTCTCCATTCTCATTCAACTTGTTTTTGAAAACCCACTTACTTCCAGTTATGTTCTTGTTTGTTGGTCTAGGAACTAGTTCCCAAGTTTGATTCTTCTTAATTTGCATAAGTTTCTCTTTCATAGCTTTCATCCAATGCTTATTTTTACATGCCTCACTCACTTTCTTAGGCTCAACTTCAAAAAGTAAGTTATAATTTACCTCAACTTCAACATCTTTGCTTCTTGTTAATACACATTTCCTCTTGTCTCCAATGATTTGATCTTTTGAATGATTCTTTTGCACATACTTAGGGGTTTAGGGACCCTTTTCAGAGCTTCTTCTTCATTCTGCACTTCTTGTTCCTCAACAACTTCTTCTACTTCTCTGCAATCAGGTTTATCTAATACATATCCATCAACTTCAATTGAATTATTCAATGCTTCATCAACCTTGACATTTGTGCTTTTTACAACCTTTCTTAGCCTTTTATTGAAACATATGTAAGCCTTGATTCTAGTAGAGTATCCAAGGAAAATACCTTCATCACATCTAGCATCAAAATTTCCTATATCTTCTTCATCTCTTCTGATATAACATTTGCTTCCAAATACCTTGAAATACTTGAAAGTAGGAATCCTTCCACACCATAGCTCATAGGGGTTCTTAGTGCTGTGAGCTTTTGCTTGAAATTAGTTGAACACATAAAAAACAGTGTGGATTGCTTCTCTCCCAAACATTTTATTTCCAAATTTATTTCATTCTCAACCATTACCTTAAGTTCCTTGAATTTTTCTAATGCATCAAATTTCTCTCTAAGAAAAGTAACCCATGTCATTCTAAAGTAATCATCAATCAAAACATAAAATACCTGTCACCTTGTAGAATTCTCACCCTTGTAAGAACACATATCTGTATGAATCAATTCTAGTAGTTTGGTAGTAGATTGTTCCTTTGACCTAAAGTTGTTTCTAGCTTGCTTTCCAAACTGACAGTCCTTGCAGACTGCATTAACAAGCTTTGTAACTCTTGGTAAATATCTCACAACTTGTACTACACTAATGCTCACCATATTATCAAAATTAATATGATAGATTATTTGGTGCCATAGTCAACTATCATTAATCTAAGACACAAAGTAATGTCCATAAACTCCCTTAAGTTGATAAATATTTCCTTCAGTCTTCTTACAAACAACAATCATAGTTTTGGACCCTTTCTTGATTTCACATTTTTCATCCTTGAACACAAGATTATATCCCTTTTTACACATTTTTCCAACACTTAAGAGATTATGCCTCAAACGCTTAACATAGTAGACACCATTAATATTATGCTTTCCATCAAAACTAATTGAATCTATCCCACAGATCTAGCACCAGAATCATCTCCAAACTTAACTAAACCTCCATCATATTTCTCCAGTTTAACAAACTTACTTTTGTCACTGATTATGTGATTTGAGCAGCCAGTATCAACCTAGTAGTTATTTTCCTCTTTAGCATGAAGAGCAGAGACCACTGTACCTTCAACTTTCTCCGAAGTACTTTCCTCCACACATCCTCCAGTGTTAGCAGTAGTAGATTCATCTTTTAAATCCAGGAACAAGAATTCATTATCATCAAAATCTCCATAATCATACTCATCATCAAAAATATCAACATATTCATTTACATAATATGCTCTTTTGATCATCTTTCCTTTATTTTCTTTACCTTCTCTATGTTTATTTCTTTAAGCTCTTTTTAGATATCTTGAAGCATAATGACATATTCCTCCACAACTAAAACATTTGAATGGTAATTTACTTTTATACTTATCTGAGCCCTTTTTCGTTCTTCTTACAAAATTTTCTTTCACTTCATCAAAAAAATTTACATTCAGATATTCCACCTTTGTAGCCTTGAATGTAGTTGTTGTCTTTGTTCCATTTTTCAATCTAATCTTTCTCATTTCGTACGAGGTTAGAGTACCAATCAAATGATCTTTAGCATAAGTATTATAATCTACAATTTCCTCTATAGCAAATAACTTTTCACTATATATATCAGGGAGAGTTCTGATTACCTTCTTCACTATCCTAGATTCATCTATCTATGCACCAAGTCCTCTTATTCCACCTACCAGCTCATTTATCCTCTACATGTAGGATTTGATGTTCTCATCTTCATTCATTCACATGATCTCAAATTGTGCTTCCAAGTTTTGCAACTTTACTTTTTTGACCTTATCATCTGCTTTATACATCTTTTCCAACTTATCCCAAACATCTTTAGTAGTCTTCAAATTCATAACTTTAACTACTTTAAACTATGAAAGACTATTTATAATAATGAACTTTCCCTTATTTTTTATTTCATGTGCTTTGATCTCATTAGTAATACTTGGTCCATTAACTAGAGAACCATATTGGTTTTGAATAGACTTCTCGATCTCATATCCACAATACGAAAGATATCCTTCCATCTTTGTCTTTTAAAATTCATAGTCAGTGCCATCGAACCTTGGACACTCAATAGTTATTATCTTGTTCGCCATCCCATAGCTTCCTTAAGCAGTTAAGCTCTTCTCTAAGGATCCTTTCTCTAATACCAATTGTTGAACAAGACAACTGAGAGTGGGGTGAATCAGTTGTAGCAATTTTAAACTTCAAAACCCTCAACAAAAGTTAGATTTACAAGCATTCATATAACGTTTACTTTGCTAGAGTGATTAATCATTAAGTGCAAAAAATAAAAACTGAAAGTAATAAAACCATGCACATAATAATACCATATTTACATGGAAAACCCAATGAGGGAAAAACCATGGTGAGGATTAGCTCACAATATAAAGGATTCCAAAACCAAATACAAAGGCTCACTTCCAAGACAAGACTCACTATCCAATGAGGGCTCACTGCCTAGAGGGCTCATTGCCATAGAATTAGAAGATAGAAGATGATTTTTATAGAGAGAAAACTATCTCAATGCAACAAATATTCCACCACAATTCGCTCACACTTTCGCAGTCTCACATGAAATATGTTGAATGCCTTTAGCTCACTGCCTTTAGAAGCCTAACATGAAATTTGCACTGCTCTGCTCAAATTCGCTTCTCACATACATATCTTCCATCTATATCGCATCTATCTTTCCTTTCACAAACATCTCAACTTGCACATATACCATATTCAACCTTGAAACCCTTCCAAGGTCAACCAAACATAATTTGTATTTACAAATTCAAATTAGGTCGACACCAAAACATTCTACAATGGAATTAGAATGAGGGAGACCTAAAAACATACTTAATGAGGACCTAAATGAGTCTCAACAGGCTTCAAAACACTTCAATATTTTTTTCTAGTAGTGTTTAACACAAGGCCAGCCAATACTCATGTAAAAAACATAAAAATCATTAAGCACACGCATCCTTAACTTGCTCCAATCTTTTCGAACAAAAAAAATCACCTAAACATGACCTTATCAACTTATTCTCATAATCACAAGTCATGAAACAAAAATTCAGAGAAATTTAAAGCAATTACATTTCTCCTAGACCACAGCCAAGCACACTGAAATGCACAATTCACATACTGGTGGAAATATCTTGCACTGTACGACAATCCAGAAGCCCAAGGTCTGGATATAGTAACTACCAACAACCATGAACAATACGTCAAGATCACACAAGCATAGAAGCAATACAAAGCACATCCCAGAGTATACATTGAATACTTGCAAACCTATAATTTTCTCAATATCCTCAACACATACATCCAATAACCAACTACCTTGACATCAATGACAACAACAACCAGTTGACATCAACGACAATACTTTCATACCTGCAATAGTATTACTACCAATGAGGAGCATAATTCATTGCATGGACTTGATATTGGGTGCTAGCCTACCAATAAGGAACCATACAAAATGACACCCAGGGAGAATGAATAGGTAAATAGGTAAGTGCAATAGTTATTAGATAAAGGGTTGATTAGGGAGAGTCTCATTCGATGTGTTGTACTTGATGTACTGACACCAAAGAAAGATGGATAATTAAGAATGTGTACTGATTCAAGAGCTATAAACAAGATCATCATTAAGAAAGTTTCTATTACCTCAAATGGATGATCTGATGGAACATTTGAGTGGAGAAAAGTACTTCACCAAGATTGAATTAAAAAGTGGGTATCACCAAATACATATTAAGGAAGGAGATGAATAAAATACATCATTCAAGACTAAGGATGGGTTATATGAGTGACTAGTGATGTCATTTGGATTCAAAAATGCATCCAACATATTCATAAGACTGATGAATGAGGTATTAAATCCTTTCCTTGGAAAAAAATTCATTGTTTATTTGGATGATATCTTAGTTTTTAGTAAAAAAAGGAGGAACACATGTTGCACCTTACGAAAATCTTGTAGAGGTTAAAAGAAGAATATTTTTTAGTAAACTTTAAAAAGTGTAGTTTTATGAAAATGTAATTAGCTTACTTGTGTTTTTTAGTGTCTAAAGAAGGGTTAAAGATGGACCCAGAGAAGGTTAAGGAAATATAAGATTGGCCTTCACTTAAGAGCATGTTTGAGGCCAAAAGTTTTCATGGATTGGGGAGCTTCTACAGGAAGTTCATAAGAATTTTTAGCGGCATTTGTGCACCTATCATGAAAATAATGAAGGATATTAGGAAAGAGTTTTAGTGGTTAGTTATAGAAAAAAAAGATTCCAGATATTGAAGAAGAAGGTGACAAAAAACTAGTGTTGGCATCACCAAAATTTGGCAAAGTATTTTAGGTTGATTGTGATGCTAATGGATGTGCAATTGGAAGAGTTTTAACTGAAGAAGGAAGACCCATTTCCTACTTTAGTGAGAAAATAAATGAAGTGAATAGGAATTACTCAATCTATGATTGAGAATTATATGTTATTGTGCAAGCCTTGAATAAGTGGAGACATTACTTGTTGCCTAAGGAATTTGTATTGTAAACATCCCACCATGCCTTGAAACTCATTAATATTAAAGGTAAGTTGAATTAGAGACATATAAAATGGGTGGAATTCTTACAAATTTACTCTTTTGTCTTGAAGCATAGAAGTGGTAAGTCCAATAAGGTAGCCAATGCACTTAACAGAAGATATTTTTTAATGAATGAATTAAGAGTCAATGTTGTTAGATTTGATGCAATGAAGGAGTTGTATCCTGATGATCCCTATTTTAAGGAAGTGTGGATAAATAGTCAAAGTATAGTGGAGAAGGACAAGACTCCATGCTTGAAGTATATCATTCAATATGGATTTTTGTTCAAAGGGAAGAGGTTATGTATACCCAAGGGTTCTATGAGAGAGAACCTAATAAGAGAAAATAATAGTGAAGGCTTGAGTGGAAATTTTGGAATAGATAAGATGTTGGAATGACTAAATGAAGGGTATTTTTTTCATGGCATGAGTGCAAATATGAAGAGGTTAGTGCAAGGTTGTATATTTTTCCATCATTCCAAAGGAGTATGATAGAACATAGGGTTGTATCAACCATTTCCTATACTAGAGAGACCATGGGAGCACATAAATATAGATTTTGTTTTGGGATTTCCTTAGAAAAAAAGAGGTAATGACTCAATTTTTGGTGTAATGGATAGAATTTCAAAGATGGTTCATTTCATACCTTGCTGGAAGAGTAATGGTGCATTCTACATAGATACATTATATTTTAAGGAGGTATTTAGGTTGTATGGATTTCCTAAGATTATTGTCTCAAATAGGACCACCAATTTTTTTGGATATTTTTGGTGTATATTGAGGAAGAAGTTAAGATTCAATTCATCCTATCATCCCTAAAATGATGGGAAAAAAGTGTTTTTGAACAAAATTTTGGGAAAATTATTAAGATGTTTGGTGGGAGAAAAACCACATCCATGGGATCTTATCTTGGCACAAGCATAATTTTCTTACAACAATTCAATAAAAAAAGGTTCAAGAAAGAGTGCATTCCAAATATTTTATGGGTATAGCTCTAGTGGTGTGGATAAGTTGAGGGATAGTGTATATTTGAACAAGAAGATTGTTGTGGCAAAGGATTTTTTGCATACATTCATGAGTTACATAAGGAGGTGAATGAAAATTTAGAGAAGAGTGCCTTGAAGTATAAGGAACATGTTGATATGCACAAAATAGAATAAGAATTCTAGGTGGGTGACTTGGTTTTGGCATATTTGAGAAAAGAGAGTTTCCCACAGGGAACATACAACGAATTAAAATGGAAGAAAATAGGCCCATGCAGGGTGTTGAGGAAATTATCATCCAATGTGTTGGGTTTTCCAACTGATTGCCTAGGTTTCTTTAGTAATTAGCTAGATTTTATGCTTAAGAACCCTAGATTAGTGGCCAAAGAAAATGAGACAAATTTTATGATTGTTCTCTCCTACACTTTAGGCTCTACAAAACCAAGATGGGTTCCCCTTTACACACCATCATTCTTGAATCACAACAATGCTTACAATGATGTCAAAATAGATTACAATCTTTACACTAACAATTTTAGTGTAGGAGCCTAATTGGCTAAATCATCTTCAAAGCCCTCTCTTATCTTTTTATTTTAATAGTGTGAAATGAGCATAAACAAAAGAAAATAAAGTAAAAGGTAATTTTCAAATTTAAACTGATTCTACCCAAGCTTGAGCTTTGTGAATTAATCTAACTAGTGTCTTATCCATTACAGAGTCAAGAAATGAAGCAATTCTTCAGAATAACAAGCTAAAGAACCAACTCAATGGTTTTATAATCTTAATGCCTTATAATAAGAAACCAAAAAATGGACAATATTGTTAATCTTCTTTAACATCCCTACTACACATATAATATCTTCAAGTATCCAATTAAAAGCAATTTTAATCCATTGCTTGAATAGAAGCTAACAATTAAATATTCATCACAACAAATGTGCAACAATAACCTTGAAAGATATTTGATTATTAAGATTCAAAAGATCTATTACAGCAAGGAGATATCAACAATATGACATGTATTCATATGAACAAAAAAATTGAGTTGTTTTGTTGCTATTACAGAGAGAATTTACAACATTCTCTTTTTGAACTTCAAAATACCTAATTATATAGGAATTAATTCTATACATACACTTTGTCAAAACCTAAGGACTATAATACATAATAAGGCTTAAAAATCACTTTTATAAAAGTAAGGGAGCAATAAGAAAAAAACCTTATTCCACCACTTATCACACTAAAGAAAAAACTTAAGTGGTGACACCTTTACAAAAGATAAAAAACATTTATACATGAGGAAATAACCACTGAAAAAGTAGTCAAAGATCTTTTGGAGTAGTTATACTAGCGGATGGATTTGATTTACCCAAAATTACTTCTTGAAGTTGATAAGACATATTTGGCATTCCTTTCTCTGAATTGTTGATTTTGCATTCATGTTGGTTGGTGATGATTGATTGAAACACAACTCAATTTTTTGCACTAGCCTTGTCTTTATATTCATCCTTATTTGATACATGTCACCTCTAAGTGGGATAATTTGGTTAACCTTAACCATATATAATCCTTGTAGTCATCACTTATTAGAACTTGAGCCATGTCAGAGAAGCACATCATAGTGTACTCCAGTTTGGAGAACAAATCCATACTAAGATTTAGTTACTCTACATATATTTCTCCACCTTTATTTATTTTCCCATATATAGGAGAGAGAATATTAGCAAAACTTGCTCTCAACTCATTACATGACTTGATTTCTCCCTCATTATCTAACATGAGGCATATGAAATTCTTCAAAGCCCTCAAAAGTATCTAACTCCCTTCTTATAAGTGTCTTATACTTAATATGATGACTAATGATGCCATCTAAAGAATCTAACCTACAAAGAATATTAGATATCAAACTATAGTCAAAATTGGAGCTCTTTGCAATAATTCTTAACAATGCAACTCCAAGATCCCAACTAATTATAATTCTTACAAGTTGTCAAACATTTTGAGCCAAGTGGATATAATTTAGGACAACTAAAAGATTTTCATTCTCACCTCTTCCTTACTTTGCTTGAGCTTATCTCTTAAAATTTTAACCTCAAGGGTTAAACTCTCCTTTTCTTATGATACCTTGTCTTCAATAACTGGTTGTGGTGGAGGCAATAATCCTGTAACCATATTTAATTGCTCCTACAAATTTAGATTGGTGGTAATGGCCTTATCCAAGTCTCCCTGTAACCTTAGTAAATAAAGTTGTATTGACTGTGAGAGAAGCTACTTGAATAACACTTGTATGCCCTATTCTTCTGAATATCAAATTTATAGTGAGTTCACTGGGATCATTTATTACTTGAGGCTTGTTGGTCTTTGGAAAAATATACCACATAACCAAGGTCTCATGCCTTGGGTTGAATCCTGACCCAAAATAGAGAGCATCAACTTGCTCTTCTAATTGCAAAATGGGGTCATCTCCCTCCTATCTCTTGATAGTGTCAAATGTAATAGCAAATGACATTTCCCATCTTGGTAAGAGTGGGCATCCAATGTTGGAATTGTTGCCTCAATCTCACAGGCTGAAACCTATGAGAAAGCATGGTCGTTGTGACTGTTGAGATGTCTGGCTGATCTACTAGTTGATCTTGAACTGTCGCTATGACTTCTGGAATGTCTTGGTGATCGGTATAACCCGAATCTTCAGCGTAACCTTGAACAGTCAGAATGTTGTCTTGGTGATGGTAGAAATTCTGGCCGATATCGGCGTGACCCTTGGTTTGTTTGGCCAATGCACTAATTGGTATGACTTGCTCCTATCAAAATGTGTCTTAGTGATAAGAGATGTCTTGCTGACAGTGTTACATTTGGAGTCATTGGGATAACATAAGGGTTCAGTAGGAACTCTTGGTGACAGGGAGATGTCTCGCCGACAACTATACACTCGGAATCATCGGGATAACATAGAGGCTTTGGTATGAAGTCTTAGCGATGGGGTATTCTATTGTCGGTATGACTCCTGGCGATTGTTTGATCTCAGGGTGACTTGAAGACTTTAGTAAGAACTCTCAGTGATAGCAGTAAGTCTTGCTGATTGTAGGACATTTCGAAATGAATTAGATATCGGTATGATGTCTCATCGAATAAGGATGGTCCTGCCAAATAGCGATACATGTGATGGATATCGGTATGATGTCTTGGTGACAAGGGGAAGTCTGAGCGACAACTTGTGAACTCGGTGTAACGTCTTGCCGATGGTGAGGACTCTTGGCGATACTACAATCAGGTCTTGTGGCATCGGGGAGACACGGTTAGTGTCTCACCGACATGTGACACAAGGTGAACGTTGTTGACTGATTGGAAGACTGTCCTATGTGGTGTGACTTGGACCTATCAGAGAGGGTAGAATGTGAACCGTTTGTTGCGACCATTTCTACGTGGAAGATGAACTATTTGTGAGGAAATGAAAACAACTAAGTTCTAGTGAATTGGATGTTCTGAGAGAGTGAGTGAGAGAGAAAGGGCCGAGAGACTAGCTGAAAGGCCGAGGCCATGAGGCCAAAATAGAGAAAATGAGAGGTAGGGTTATGCTACCAAAATATCTCCTGATCAAGAATCAAATGCCATGGTCGATCTCTCATGTCAATCTGTACTATATACTGTTTGAGGGTATTGCAGCAGTGTGAAGATTGTTTGGTTTGAGAGATTGATTAGGAAATGTACAGAGGGAGAGTTTGCTACCAGGTTGTATCCAAAATGAACAAGATGTAATCTTTGAAAAGGCTATGAGCCTAAAATTGTATTGTAATCTTTTGTTGCTAAATAATACAATGGCTTGAACTTTGGAGGGTGGGGTTTTTTACCTAAAAGGGTTTTCCCCACATAAATATTTGTGTTATGTTTTCTGTCCTATCTTTCATCTGTGTTGGTTCTATTTCTAGAATCTGTTATTGCCTACTTTTGAATTTACATGTGCTTCTCTCAGAAGGATTAATGTGGGAAATAAACTGTCTATTTCTGCTTTAGGACATAGTTGTACGTGTCTTTGAGGCAATCTAATCAGAATTAAAGTTACCGAAGGCACTTCTATTCTTGGAGGTTTCTCTGAGATGCCCTAAATTTCCCTTACATCCAACACTTCTTAAAAAATATCTATCTCTGTATGGAGTCATAAAACCCATCTTTGTATTGACCTTAGTACAAACTTCTACAATTATCTCTTTTTTCTTTTCCTCTATGAGGATTTTGTCTTGCATCCTTTGTTGCATTTATTCTCATTTATTCTTGTAGCATCATAAATTTTCACCCATAACAATTTCACACTATGTTTTACTCCCCCCTTAGTGCATGAACCTAATTGTACACCTAATTTCTTAAATTATGCATTCCATGATCCATTTGGACAATTATCAATAAAAACCATTTACAAAACCAAAACAAAATTTAATATTTTTCTCTTAACACTTGACACTTTACGAAATAGGGCTAGGACTAAGTCACCCTAGGAAAATTGGTCCCCCTATTTTGCCTCCAAAATTTAATATGTCAGAGTTAATATTTTATTATTTAAATTTAAAATTTCAAATATCGACTATTGGGAGTTAATTTTTGAGAAATTAGAATAATTGCATATAAATACATAGTCATTTCACCATTTGAAATCTAACAAGCAAGAAGTATAAATTGTTGGAAAATTTGGTGATCAAGTAATTATCAAACAAGTAAAGAGCAGTCAAGAGAAAAATTATTGCAAAAATTCAATATCAAAGAATCATGTCAAAGTGTATGTGAGTTTGTTCATGTTTATATTATTATACTGTTTGTGAGATCTAACCCTTGTAGGTCTTCAAGCAAAATCAAGCAAACAACAATCAAGACTTGAGGAGATGTGCATGACTTTAGTCCTTCAAGGAAGCTATTTTTGAGTTGTATTCCATTGTTGATTCATCATTCATTTATCATTTAGCCTTTATCCTTGAAAAGGATAATATCTCTATCATTGGCATTGCCATTGTGGAGGTGGAAAAACCAACATAGGGTTTGATTGAGGAAAGCCCCTATATGGCACAACCCTTCCTCTCTCTTTGAATGTGCAACTTTCATATCTGAAGAAGATTGGGAAAATTTTGAAGGTCAATTATTCATTGGTGTATTCAAACCCTACAACTTGACAACACATGAAAACTCAATGATCTCGATAACCCATGTAGATCCAATAGTGCGACAACTAGGGAAAAAAGGCTCTGATATGGCTCCAAAGGACTGTGAATCATATTTGGAATTCATCTATTGGGACATATTCACCTATGGAGACTTTGTCCTTAGGAATTGGCTTCATATTCATATCATAGGTGCACAGTACTCTGCCCAATTCATTTCTGAAGTCTGAATTTATTTGTGACTTTCCAAATTTGTTGTTTTTGTATCATAATAGTTATTTGCATAATTAGCCTAGTTAAATCATTGAATTTCATTCCAAAACCCATCCCAAGTTTGGTCAAGGGCAGGTTGACTCACCTTTTAGGTTGTAATTTAGTCTTATACCTTGTCCAAATCCATCAAACCCTCGCTACCTCAAAACTATAAATGAAATGTTGTGGAAAATCAGCCATTGAAATCCTAGGGTGAGAATCCTATGGTTTCAATTTTCCCCCATTTCATTCAGGTGATCTTGACATGTTAACATTATAGACCTTCTAAAATTTGAAGAAATGCATCCTAGATCTAGGGTTGGCATTGCATTACTTTGCATTGTTCATTTAGGCATTCATTTTTGCATCATAAAAGGCATCAAAATTCAAAAAAATTGCATATAATATTGTATTATAAGTTGCAATAGGGTCACTTTCAGTCATCTAAGGTTAGATCTACATTCCAATTATATTTATAAATCTGCATTAGGGAATTTAAATTTGAAATCAAATCTAAAAGTGTTCATTGTGTTCATTTAGGCATCTTGCACATAGATCAAAAAGTGAAAAATTGCATTGTTTTATTTCAAAAAGGCATCAATATCATCATTTTCAAATTTTGGTATTTTAGAATCACTCAATTGTTGCATCTCACATCTAGAAATTGCATTTACAATTTTCATTTATTGTGTGAACATTTTGCAAATTATTGCACACTTGCATTTTGAATTAGATAATCATAAATTAGGTAAATTTTGGAAAACTAATCACTATCACACCTATATACACACAAAAATAGGAACTTCAAGTAGTATTGTACACAGTCAAAATTTAAAATTTTCAAAAACCTATGTAGGACATAGGCACGCTGGGCACCCTTCTCCAGTCATTTTGAGCTAACTTTTGTTGTGTAAATCCCTTTGTGTGTCCTTTGTTTAGATTGGGTTTCTATTTTACAATTCTATTTCCAGACCTATTTGATTTTACTCATTTGATCTATAGGGCAAGTAACAACATATTTCCTTTTCAAAAATGTGATTTTGATATGGTAACACATGACTTTTATAATTATAATTTTTCTACCTATGAGAAAAATCTAAGGAAAAAGACCATTGATAATCATATTAGTTCTTCTTCCAATATCTCTCCTACTTGTGAGAATGTTTTTGGTGGAAGAGTATGCACTCATGGACAATCGTGAAAAGAATATTTTTTCTTCTACTAATACCTCACCTACTTGTGAATAAGGTATCTTGGTGTTAGAGGATCCAATCATTGAGCGTCATGAGAATCTTGTTTGTTTCTCTCCCAATACCTCTCCCAATTGGAAAGATATTGTGGCACAAGAGGATGACATCATTGATACAAATAGTAAGATGGATTTCATAGATGAATATAGTAAGGTGACATTAGATCCCCCATTGATAGAAGATTATGTTCAAGTGATTAAATCAGTTGAGGTTATGAACACACAATTGGCTATTAGATCTCCGTTAGTTATTGGATCTCCTAAAACTCCTTTAATTATTGGATCTCCTAAAAGTCCTCTAATTATTGGACACCTCAATTCACCTCTCATTATAGGACCTCCTAAATCCCATGGCCATATCCTTAACTTTATAAAACAACTTAGTAGTAATCATGTGTCGCAACAACCAAGTTATCATGTAATTGCTCACACACATAACACTAGGAATGATAAGCAAGAAAAAAAACTACCAACATCCATCCCATTACTTCAACCATACCTTCCACCTGCACCTAATATTCCTCACCGTAGTGGTAAATAATATGATCTTGTTGAGAAAATTCATAATACTCCAACTAAAATCTCCCTTTAGAATTCAATCCAAGCATCACCTACATACCAATAGATGCTCCAAGAGGCTTTGCAGAATATTTGATGTCCCAACTTCTGTTAAACTGAATAATGTAGCAGCCTTGTTTGATTGTATGCAAGTGACAAATTTGGATATTACATTCCCTCAACATGACTTATACTCTCTTGAGATCCAAAATAAAATTGGAGTTAGGCGTACCCTCATAGACAATATATTAGGTCTTAATTTTTGTAGCATTGATCTTCTAGATAAAATTGGTGTGGAAAAGAATCTTATAGGACCTACAGATGTTAATATTCATGACTTTGATAATGTTAATAAGAAACCACTAGGAGTTATCACAATACCCATTAAGATAGGACCCGTGATTTTACAAACACCAATCCATGGCATGCTAGGACCTCTTTCATGTAGTATTCTCCTAGGTAGACCATGGATTCATGCCATGAAGGGAGTCTCGTCTACTCTTCACTTTGAGATGAAGTATGAATATAATAACAAGATACACATGCTTAAAGTAGATGAAAAGAAATAATTTATAGGCTGAATCCAAACATGACACTTCCAACTCTCTTAATACTTTGATTCCAACTTCAAAAGTAGAACCCATACATGTCAAACATAAAGAAGAATGTGTTGTACCCATGATGAAATATTTGAATGATGATTGGTGGCCCTTAGATTTTACACCTTGTTTCAAAGGAGATTCTAAAATTTTGCCATCAAATTCCAAAGAACCTATACAAATTGATGATAATCTTGATTGTATGTCATCTATAACAAAACTCTTAGATGATGATTGGGATTTATTAGATTTTAGACCCTTCTTTATGGGAAAGTAAAAAATATCACAATCTAAACCTAAAGAGTCTCGTGTCCATTTTCTTAATCTGGTTCTACATCAATATATTTAAAAAAATCATCCCATGATGGTGATGGGGGGTATTCAATTCTCGTCCCTCATGAGTAGAATATGTCTAAATTT
Source organism: Sequoia sempervirens (assembly GCA_007258455.2). Lineage (NCBI taxonomy): Eukaryota > Viridiplantae > Streptophyta > Pinopsida > Cupressales > Cupressaceae > Sequoia > Sequoia sempervirens. Next base: position 20,990 of record VDFB02351773.1, read on the forward strand.
AAAAACTTAAAAATAATTTGCGTGCTCGGGAAAAATCCAATTCTTCTTAGGAGCATGTAGATACGATCTCTTCATCTGAGTTGGAAGAATATTATGGGCTTGGATACAAAATTATTTCTAAACATGGATATAATGAAAACATGGAACAAAATTATAAGAATCAATTGAAGTCTATACCGTACTTTTCTAAATAGGGTCTAGGTTTCCAACCTTTGTCCTCATTTCATCAAATGCTTTATCATCTACAGTATGTATGACATGTAGTAAGCGATCAAGATTTTATTCACAAAAGAGAGGAATGTCTCCTACTACTGATCAAGAGCATATTTTGTCGAGGCTTTTGAAAGCTCGCTTGATATCTCTTCCTCCAAAAATAAGAACGAAATTTTATAACAAAAACTCATTTTGTGCATATCATCAAGTGCATGGTCATTCTACCACTAAATTTCAGGCCTTGAGTAATAAATGTGAAAAAATTAAGGATTGTGATGATCTTCCATGTGATGATGCACCTAATCACTCTAAATAATAATGATCTTTATTCTATGGTGTTGCTCCTCACTATGTGGCATTTGCAGCTTTATGTGTTTTCTCAATGCCATTCATGGTGGTACAATCTTAGGTGCAACCATATTTTCCATGGTAGTAATGTCTTAGTCTCTTGTGTGGTTGTCTTTGCCTCTACACTTGGGGGGCAAGGATAACTAGTTTTGAAGGTGTGCATTCTTTTCTCCTTAAAATACCAATATAACAAGTATGTTGACATTTTAAGGGGGGATATATTCCCCCTGTTCATTTCATACAAGCCTTGTGAGGTTTGAATTATTAATGTTGGTTGAAAATTTTGTATTCTTGTGAAAGCATACAAAATTGTGGTTTCAACCACAGTACGTGAGATTAAACTCTCCTAATTAAGGGAAGGATCCCCCTTTAACTAAACAAAACTAATATGGGTAGGACAACAATCATTCCTCTTATTTCAGGAAAGATTATATTCTTTTCACTTCACAAAAAAGAAATAGCAAATGTTAATAAAACTTATTACAGCAGCTATGTAGTGAAATCAAGAAAGAGGAAATAAAGTTTCCTGAAAGCACAAAGACTTCCATCACTTCCTCCGGGATGGGAAAACAACCAATAAGCACAAAGTCTTGAGGAATGAGATCTTATCTACCCTTTTTAGAATGATTACTTAATGAGAATATACAACATAAAACAACACAAAGTCTGTAACTATGATGTATCTATTAACTACTCTAAATGAGAACTACTTCTCAATTTCTAATACTAACTACAAATTCAACCTTCAACATTTACAGCACAAAGACTACAAATATTTAAATTGAATCTCTCTTCAGCAATATTCCACAATTTTCAAGTAGTCACAAAATAATGCTCCAAAATGACATAAGAACACAAAGGATGCCAAGTAGGGTTTCAACTCAAAGTTTGAAATTCCAACTCCTTGATATTACTTGAAAATTTACAATGAATAACTATAAAGCTCAAAGTCTTTATGAGTACAAAATTCTGCAAAGATTTCTTGCTTGCTAAAAAGATAAAAGATTACAATGGACCCTCTCAAGTATTTATAGGAGAGAGGTCAAGAGAAAAAGGTGGGAGGATCTCAACAAACTTGAGAAAATCTCTCAACTGGTAACTAATTGCAATTGACTTATTCAAAATTACAATCCAAATTGTGATTTGTTTTGTAAGAACTTACATGTAATTACATTTCAAAAACTGCAAGAAAAGAACACTTGCAATTGCAAAACTTGTTTTTACATATACTTTGTCGAAAGTAAAATACATAAAACAACCTAATATTTTCAACTTGTCTCATTCCTAGCTCTGAAAGATAAGAACTTGTTGATAATTTCTTGCAACTCAGTTGGATCAGGGCCTAGTGTGTTCTTGGCAACTGCAACCTTATCATAAGCTTGGAGTAGTACCATTTCTTTAGGAAGTTCTTCTCTTCGTTGCGTCCTTTTTCCATGCTTGATTTACTTTGTCCCTAGATGGTTTCATGAGGATTATTGACCTTCGAGCTGCTCCATGAATTACTGTTGTATCTCTTCTTCTTTTGTTCATTGATGAAGAACCCATAACACCTTATTCAAGATGAAATTGTTATAAAACAATGCCCATGCCTTGATTTATTGGTTTGATAGATCATGTGTGTAAACAAGACTGACAAGGGAAGGGATAATTTGATGCAAAAATGGGCTCACAAGTGAATTTCGGGTTTTGGAAGGCTGACAGCAAGTAAGGTATAATGTAATCGGGATTTTTTGGAAGCCATTGCAAGTTTAAGTGCAAAGTGGGAAAAATAAGAGGTCATTGCAAGTTTATCATTTTAACTTGTAACCTTGGTCAAAATCTCCTACTTGTAATCAGATTATGAAAACCCGATTTTCAGCCAAGGGCATCATTTTTGTAAAAAATGATAATGATGATGAAGAAAAATGGTAATGGCAAATGAATATGAAATGAAGGTAAGTGAATGAAAAGTGAAATTGAAAGGCGAATGAAAGAAAGAGAAAAACGTTTTTATGAATGAAGGGTGAATGAAGTATGATGATGTATGAAAGAGAAATGAATGAAGGGTGTGTGGAGTGAAAAAATGCATTTTCAGCCATACATTTTTTTTTTATAATATGCAATCTCAATCTCCATAGAAAGGCAACCCAAGAACAAAAGATTTAAAGCAACAAAAACAAAAAAATAAAAAGAAACAAAGAGCATACTTGCAACAAGAGTTTACAAGCCAAAATAAAGAAAAATAAATAAATAAATAAAACCCTAGGCGCCTTGAACAAACTTAAATCTACAAAAATGTGGCAATGGTAGAGCAAAAATGGGGAATTTAATAAAGTTGCAGACCTTGCCAAGTGTTCTTCATGCCAAAATCTCTTCAATCGGGGTACATATGAGCAAGAGCAAGCTTCAAAATTCACAAAAACTTGCAAAAATCATTTCAGGTTTTGTGATGCTCATTGCAAGTGAAAAATATAACAAATAACTTCAAAAATGCCCTTTACTTGCATTTCAGGTTTTTTGATGACTTTAGCAATTTCAGAACTTTTGGAAGTTTTAGCAATTTTGCATTTTGGCAATTTTACATAAGGCAGTCGGGATTTTTTGGACATTTAGCAATTTTGGAACTTTTGGAAGTTTTAGCAATTTTGCTCTTAGGCTTAAATTTCCCTATTCTATTGAGTTGCCTAAAAAACCCGATTTTGGTCAAAAAGACACTAAAAATGACACAAAATTTCACGAAAACGGACGAGAGTGAGTGGAAAATGTTAGCCAAAAGGACTATAGACCCAAAACTGAAATTTTCTAACCTTTGCACCTCATAAAACGTGCCTTAGAAGAGAAAATCTTCAAATTTTATCAAAATTTTAATAGGTTATCCCAATTTTTAACAAGTCAAAAATGAGGGACAACAATTAACACACCCCTTGGTGGTGGTGTTTTTTGTAACACCCACTGAGGTGTGGTTATCAATTCATCCCCTTGGATGTTTATGCACCTTCTTAGGTGAGTCTTGTTCATCCCCTTGGATGTTTATGCACCTTCTTAAGTGAGTCTTGTTAATCCCCTTGGATATTTATGCATCTTTTTAGGTTTTTTTTGTTCGTCCCCTTGGACATTAAAATTTGGCAAGATAGTCCATGGATTTGGCATAACACAGCTTGATAGATCCATGTGGCTCATAAGTGATTTTACATCCTTGTAAGGGTATCATTTTGTTTAGATAGCACATTCTATGGATGACATTTGGTATTTGAGACAAATTTAAGACTGAGTTCTCTTTGTCATACTTACTCGAATCCTTTTAGTAATAACCATGTGTTTTGTGTTTTGTGACTATGTGCTTATATTGTTTTTTCATTGTGTTTGATGTTTATGTTAGTTTGCATCATATTATGTTATGTTTCTTCATCGTGTATGCTTTTTATGCATGTTCCTTTGTGCTTATGTTGGTTTTCCTTGGGATCTTGAATCTTGGGGACTTGTGCACTCCCCCTAGATTCATTTTCATCCCATCTCTTCAATATTTGGACATTCATACCCCTCTTGACAGATTCTCTACTTTAGTGTGAGTTTGAGCATAAGTTCATACTCTCACTAAAGTGGGGGCTAAATGTAGCATCATAAATTGTCACCCATGACAATTTCACACTATGTTTTGCTCCTCCCTAAGTGTATGTACCTAATTGTACACCTAATTTCTTAAATTATGCATTCCATAGCCCATTTGGACAATTATCAATAAAATTCATTTGCAAAACCAAAGAAAACGATCAATATTTTGCTCCTGACACTTTACACTTTACAAAATAAGACTAAGACTAAGTCGCCCTAGGTGACTTGGTCCCCCTATTTTGCCTCCAAAATTTAATATGTCGAAGTTGGAATTTTATTATTTAAATTTTAAATGTCAAATGTTGACAATCAGGATTTAACTTTTGAGAAATTAGAATAATTGCATATAAATACCTAGTCGTTTTGTTATTTGAAATCTAACAAGAAAGAAGTAGAAATTATTGGAAATTTTGGTGATCAAGCTATTATCAAGCAAGTCAAGAGCATTCAAGAGTAGATTTATTGCAGCAATTCAATATCAAAGCATCATGAAAAAGTGTATGTGATTTTGTTCATGTTTATGTTATCATATTGTTTGTTAGATCTAACCCTTGTAGGTCTTCAAGCAAAATCAAGCAAAGAACAATCAAGCCTTGAGGAGATGTGCATGACTTCATTCCTTCAAGGAAGCCATTTTTGAGTGGTGAGTTGTAGTCCATTGTTGATTCATAATTCATTTATCATGTAGCCTTTATCACTCAAAAGGATAATCTCTCTATCATTGGCATTGCCATTATGGAGGTGGAAACACCAACATGGGGTTTGACTAAGGCAACCCCCTATATGGAACAACCCTTCCTCTCTCTTTGAATGTGAAATTTTTAGATCTGAAGAAGATTAGGAAAATTTTGAAGGTCAATTTTTCATTGTTGCATTCAAACCCTACAACTTGACAACACACAAAAACTCAGTTATCTTGGAAACTAACAAAGATACAACAATTCAAAAATTGAGGAAAGAAGGCTCTGATCTCGCTCTAAAGGACTATGAAACCAAATCTAGAATTCAACTACTAGGAAATAGTCACCCAATGCGATTTGATCCTCAAGGATCAGCTTCAAATTTATGTCATAGGTGCACAGTACTCTACTCAAACTATTTTTAAAGTTTGTATTTGTCTACGACTTTCCAAATTTGTTGTTTTTGCTTTAGAATAGTTATTAGCATCATTATCCTAGTTAAATCATTGCATTTCATTCCAAACCCCATTCCAAGTTTGGTCAAGGATTGGTTGACTCACCTTTTAGGTTGTAAGTTAGTCTTATACCTTGTCCAAATCCATCAAATCCCTGCTACCTAAAATATTTAATGAAATGTTGTGAAAAAGAAACCATTGAAATCCTAAGGTGAGAATCCTAGGGTTTCACGTTTCTCCCATTTCAATTCGTAATGACAAAGTCCTTAAACTCTTTGGTAGTGATGATTTGGTCATCTTGCATGCATTTTGTGCAAGCTTGAGCTTGATGTCATCCACTACCTACCCTCTAGTATCAAACTTGAGGAGTAATCTATGATCACATGGTCTTTCAATTATAACCCTAGATGGGGGATGTATAACCTACACTATATATGTATCATCAAAAATTTCATCTGGGCCTATTGGATAGTCAACCAAAGGTCTTGATGAAGGATTTATTTGTTGTAAAGCGGTAACCTGTTGAGGACTTTATGGTATATCCCCTTGAGAAGTGGAAGGACTAGGAGTACTTGACGGGGGTGTATGCACATTTACAAGCAAAATATTGGCATTAACCAGCATTTTCATTATTCTCACTATGGGGTACTTATATGTGAATATGATCCCTCAAAAGATGGATCGGTTTGCTTCCTCTTTTTCTCAACAACCTAGATTTTAAGCCATAGTGCTCTTCTTTGTGTAGCCTCCTTTTCTGTGGAGCAATTTCTAATCAAATCTTCAATATTGGCATACTCATGCAAGAACTGTGTCATTTTGAAACTAATTATTTGATCATGAATTAAATGCTTTGGGTAACATCTCCTAATCCTATCCACTCCCATTCTATAAGGAAGCAACTTGCCCAACAACAACTCTAGTCCCTCCCTTGATGTAACTTAAAAATATGAAAACACAATAATAGAAGGGAGGATGTCATGCGTCTTGTTTTTTCTGAAGTGAGTCTTATTAGACTCATTCAATTGCTATATGATTTCTAGAAAGTCAATTCGGTCTAGCACATTCTTAGGAAGCACATGGGGTGCAACTGGAGATCCATACACTCTAATCACAGTAAGATTAGAATAGAAAAACCAATCACCCTAGTTATGTTTGATCCCTACCTCTAGGAATAGTATGGACTTACATATGGGACAAGGACTATAAGAAGTTCAACTATTTAATTTTTGAGAAGTGTTTTGTCAATGAATTTCTCATGAAATTTGGCCAACCTATGGATTGGTGATTATTAGAAAACTAAATATCTATCCCACTAAACAAAATGATATGGCATATAAAAGAAGACCATTTGAAATGGACTGTGTGATTGTCCTTCTTGATTGAGCTTAGAGCTCTATGAATTTCCTTAGCAATATAACCAACATAGTCATAGGGATTATTCACATACATGCTCTGAATATCAACAACTAAAACTATCAAATTCATTGGCATATGAATCTTACTATCTAGGCCCAAAACTTGACAAAGTGAAGTATAGTTTTACAAAGTAATCCTCAAAAATTTCATAGCTAAGTGGCTCAAGTTCTACACTAGAAAACCTTTGCAATTATTTTTTAGTCCCTCTAGGCATGAAGTTTAGTAACCGTTTTACCCTATAACTTTCCCTGTGCCTTTGATATTCTTTGGTTAGGGCTCCCAAGTCTATAGATAATTAGGCATTTGGATTCAAATTGAACACCTTGCAAATGTAGTTTTTATCCAAGTCCATCAAGAATTTCCTAGATGTGGTGAACAATGCCCTATTTTCAAGGTTGTATGTTTGTGCAATCCCTCTAATTATGTCAATGTTGATGAATACATTTAATACTACCAACCTTTTCGACCCTAATATCCATATATTGCAAATAGGTCTATCTGCTAGGAATTTTTTGAAGGAATGCTTAAATAGGGCATATCCTTGGAATAGAATTATAGGGTCTATGATTATTGTTTTTATCTAAAACCCTATTGGCCAAAATTCCAGACCCCTGTGCCATTATAGGTCTCTTAGATGACCCAAGCAATTGAACCATGTAAAACTATGGTTTTTTTTTTAAATTTACTTGAAAGAAGACTTCTATAAAATTTTACACAATTTATACCCTTCCAAAGCCCTAATTTACTTTATGAATTTGAGAAACTAGAGAACAATACCCCTTATACCCAAAATATGCAGAGATAGTTTGAATTTATGTACTAGTTTTTCATCTGCTAAAAACCTTAGAAATGTAGTGAAAACCATTGTTCGCCTGGAATTCTGCAACAATTTCGCTCTGATGTCTTCACTTTGTGCTTTGAATGATGAAAATTGATGTAATTAAGCAAGTACCCTCGAGAATTTGGTAGATGCAGATCAAATTGGCCATCAATGTCTTTGCATGCTTGAACACACAACTAGTAGTAGTCGTTCCTCATTTTTTAATATCGACTATTGATTTGCTGAAGATCGATGATGATCGTAGGGATTTGAAAGCCTTTCCATGAAGAGAAAAATTCCTTTTCTGCATAATGTTGAAACATGTGTCATCATTTTAGAAAATCATGGGAACAAATGAAATGAAATATTTTAATGACTTCCACGAGGCCAAAGAAGCCTATGGGACCCAAGGACAACACAAGAGCCTCCCACAAAAAGGCCCTAGACAGCTTGTAAACTCCGTTCGAGATCAGCCCCAATAGTGCTTTCCTCCATGAAACATTAGAAATAAACAAGACAAGACACGTAGTACAATTTTGAGAGTTTGGGGGAATAAAATCTCAGCTCAACATCGCTCTACGAAGGCCAAATCTAACACCAAAAGGAAAGACCCATGTTTAATGCACAAGATAAAATTATTTCACTCATTCACGGAGGCAAATCTTTTTAGAATAAAGGCCCCATGATACTATAGTTTAAGCGACTTAAAAAGTCTCAAAGGCATGTGCATAAATAAATAACTTAAGCTATTAGGGAAAAGAGGGGCCATCAATGCACGATAAAAGGGGAAATTACTAGACACTTAAGTTATTTTCATGAAAATATAGCTTATGATTTGATTGGCCTGAGACCCATACACGTCAACAAAAAATTTATAACATGAAAATCCTGCATGAACTAAAGAGAGTGTGAAATGACAACGCGTGTCCCGTGGAACCCAATAAAGTGCAAAGATTTAGTGGTAATTAAAATATGTTAAAAGGAACGGGCTCATCTGGTGTTCTAGCAAAAGGGGTCGGTAAACGAACGAGACACAGGGCTTAAATTCATAAGTTAAAGGGCTAGGAATTCAAGATGAACGATCAATAATCAAATATAAGAAAAGTGCAAGGGATTTAGGTATGCCTTAGGGTTTCAATGAGGTTTAGGGTTTTCAAAGCTATAATAAATAATTTTTAATAATAAATCCTTACAAAATCATAGGATTTTTAGGAGTTTTAATGGACCAAGATAGCTCAGAGGGCTAGAATTTACATAAGTACCACCACAATGCCTATGAATTGAACTTCAAAAAGGTATAAACATATCTCTCATATTTGATTTTGGTAGTCTATACAAGTTTCATAGAGGGTGGATAATTTTAGAAGGGAATACACACAAAAGTTTGTAGGAAATGGATATATCAATTATCTAAAAAGAATATTGATGAAGTAGACAGAGTGATTGATTCCCGAGTGGTTAAAAGAACTAAGGGAAAGGAATATATGGAGTATTTGGTCTATTGGAAGAAGAGAGTTGCAAATGAATCTTCTTGGTTGAATGCTATAAAACTAGCTAAGTATGGAATTCCAATTCTAGACTTTCCAAAATATTCATGAGTTTCCAACTCATAGAAAATTTCCCTTACTCAACGTGTTTGACGAAAGAGCATCCAAGCCCATGAGTAATCCTATTTCAACCAAAAATATTTCCTTGTTATGTTTTTTATTTCTTCCTTATTTTTTCCTGTAGGGGTTTGTGATAAAATTATAGATAATTGCAGTTGGTTCATGGCCAAGTAACAACTTCACCTTGAAGGAGGGCCAAATGAGTGTACATTTTAAATTTGTTGAATATATAAGAAAAATAGAGTAAGTTGTGGAGTTGCAAAAATTTTGCCTATTACAAGATGTTGCAGAACTTTCCTAATGTCCTGGATGCCTTGATTTTACCACTGGATCCATGCTTGGTGGACCTTTCTTATGATTCAGGATATATCTTGTTTACCCTTGAATTTCTACCAATGTCTCTGACTACTTGATTTCCCCATATGAATTGTGTTGGTATAACTTTCTTATGTTTCATGACGTATTTTGAACCCCCTTAAACTCCCACCAACATCCTGAAGGTCTTGATTTTTTGCCATAATTTCAAAAGTTGTCAAAAAATGATAAAATGATGTTTTTAATAGCCAACAAAATGATTTCCTATGTGTTCTAAATGGTTGACACATAATTCTTCGTAACTAATTGTATGGTGGCCGAGCTTTCTCCATTTTGTGTGCTTTAAATAATGATCTCAATCTCTTTTGGATTGAGTTGTTGAATTAGATCATTTTTTTGTAGAGTAAATATAGGATGAAGAAGTTGTCTAGTTAGAATGAATGTATGTTGAATGCATGAATGCCAAGACTTGTAGGAATGCATGTTGAACTATAATGCATTGTATCATCCTTACTCCTACTATAATGTTCTAGTAGCAAGTGAATAAAGGAAAATTTAGTATTGTTGTCTATAAGTTATATTTTTATGCTTGGTTTGGTAGCTTGTTAAAGCCCACGAACCTTGACCTACATTAGGTCCTTACATCATCACCTTCATTTATGGTTCTAGATCTAATGTTCTATCTAATATGGATGATAAGACTCTTAATTAACTCTTCATCACTTTCATTCCTAATTTTTGTTTTTCTAAAGTACATGTGTATATAATACTTCATCTTATAGGTTTGATGTTTATGTCATTCTATCATTGGTACAACTTATTTGTGCTATGATCTTTTTTGGTATTTTATATTTTATAAAAAATATTATTTGTCATTAAAACATAATGTGATAGATTGTTTAGTATTTCTTAAAATTTATAGTCATTTACATGTTTGTTGTTTGTATTCTCAAATTATTTTCTATTGTCTTCAATCATATTTGTAGTTTTCATTCACATATGAAAATTATGTAGTTACTTTAACATGTTCATTTCTAAGTTTTTTTATTTAGATATTTATAGTATATATTTTATAAATTTAATTTAATTTTTATTTGGATCTTTGTTGTGTTTGTGTAACATCCCTCATCACTAATCCATTTATGATTATATGGTAATCTAGTTTTGTAATAAAATTGGAAGTGCTATATTAGATTATAAGTTGTAGTGTCATTTTAGTGTATTTGTGTATAATATGATATTATATTACCATTGTTAATTGATTAAAGGTGGATATGATTTTATTTTTCCTAACAATGCTACTAAGGTATGTGTTGGAATATTATGATGTGCAATAGAAATAGGCATTAGGGAAGGAAAACTAGGTCCTAATGTTGAGGTATCATGAAATAATTCAAGTGTGTGGGAAAAAAATTAGTAGAAGACTTATTAATTTGATTTAAAAATAAATAAATAAATAGTGTAGTGTTGTATATCACATTATTTATTCATTAATTATGGTGATTATTTCTTTTGGAAAAACAAATAAGTTTAATTATTTAAGTTACCTTATTTTTGTTTTATAGGTGAATTAGAAAAGATAATTTTCTAATAATAGTTTATAAATAAATTCTTTTATGAAAAATAATTGAAGCATAAAATAATATTTTAATATTATTTATTTACAAATGAAATGTGCATAAAAAGAAAAAATATCTCTTCTTTTGATAAGAATATAATATGATAGTATTTTTTTTTTCTTTTTAAGTTTTGAGAAGGAAAAAAAGATTTATTAAAAAAGAAAAAGAATTAATTTTATTCTTCTTCTTCTTTGATTAATTTTTCATTATGCAATGCAGAATGAAATAAAATAAATTTGAAGCGAATAAATTGAAAGTGTTTTTTATGGATAAAGTGAAAGATATTTGTTTCTACTTAGATTATTTGGATTTTTTTCATTTTATTTCTAATTTTTAAAATATCGAGTTAGGGTTCTTTTCATGAAATTCTTCAAAAAATATACATTTTCTTTGGATTAATAATAAATGTAGCCTGTATTCTTGTAAGGAAAAGAATTAAATATTATTCTTGTATTCAAATATATAGGAATATATGCTTAGGGAAAATAATTAATTATTATTTTATAAAATTATATGAATTAATTATAGATATATGAATATTGATTAATGCTGCTCTTGAAAGCTACACACTTTTTTTCTCTTGCAAACCTTCCACACTCAGACCTCTCCACTTGAATGGAGGATCCTTTGGTAACTATCAAATGGATTATGGTTGATGTGAACCCTTCAGTTCTCCTATGACATTGCTACCTATGTGAATCCTAACAACATCGAATGTGTGGGTCGCTTGGGTAGAATTCAATTCCATGGACAACATGAAATTGATTCAACCCTTTAGATAGGCTAGTTCTTCCCTCATCTTTGAGTTAACCGAGGATGTAAAAAATGAAGTAATTAAAAGTGAGCTATTTTTCATCACCAATGGATTGATTGGATAGTTTAATCACTGCATGGTAGCCTTTGATGAAAAATAATTTGGAATTTAGTCTTTATGCTTGTTGATTTTTCATTGTGGTTCTTTATTGTGTGAAGGATTGGGACACCATCTATTGTGAGCGCTAGTACTAGGGACAACATATTGTTGGTGTAATTAAATGTCTTGTACCTTGTCCTAGGTCATAATTACACCTTAGTTAAGTTTACTTAAGGACCACATAGGAGGTTGTTGGAGATTTTCCACCTTTGGTGGACTTGACATGTCATTACCTCATCACTTCCACCTTTTGTGGACACATCATGTGATTATCTCTCCACCTTTTGTGGAGATTATCACATTATCTTTTCTCACTTTAGGTGGAGTGATAACTCTTCATTGTTGTCTCATGTCCTCCTATGTTCTCACCTTGGCTATATAACCAAGGGGTCTCCTATGCATAGCATTGTATTGTACCATCATCTCATATTATTGACATTGAATACAGTTTATTCTTTTCATATTATTTTCTCTCTTTTGTGCTTTCTATTAGGTCTCTAGATCTTGGGTGGCTACCTTCATAGCCAATTCTTACATGGTATTAGAGCTATTGGAGAGTCTTTGGATCGCCATTTTGGAGAGATCTTGGTGCATTTGAAGAATGGTGTATTTTCAGATCCATGTTGCAGCAGCATTTTGGAGCATCTTACGCCAAATCTAAGTCCACCATTGCATTCGGGAGGCTGTTTTTAGTCAAGATTGCCTTTCGTTTCATCCAAATTGGACTTGGGGAGCTCCAAATCTAAAAAATCACCAATTTGGGTATTTTTTCAAATTTTTCTATAGTTCAGTTGAAATTTTTTGAAATTTTTTTTAAAATTTCAATTTTTCATTAATAAAAAAATTCAGTTGAAATTTTTTGTGCAGACAAGTTCTATTGTAAAATCTTTATTTCAATTTTATTTGATTTTTGCAAATCAAAAATCAAAAATCAAAATTTGTATTTCGTTTTTTTTAAAAACAAATACAAAAATCAAAAAAATTATAAAAAAAAAACATAAAATCAAAAAAAATTCATTAGAAATTTTATGTAAAAATATATATATATATATAAAAGGTACTGGTACTGCCTGCGCAGTACCTGCGCAGACAGTACGCAGAGCAGTCTGTATGCGGCAGAGTACCAGGTGGGTACTCCCTCCGCCACGTGGCCACCGGCCGTGGCCAACCCTTCAATCATCGACAGCCGGATGTTCAAAATCCGACGATTTCTCTATTTTCCGGCGGCGCTTTCAAGATTCCAACGTCCAAATTCTGAATAATCGGCAGGCGTTCACACCACCGGCGACCTGCAAATTTCCAATCGGCAGCAATTCAAATTATCCGGGTGGTGAAAAAAGATTCTGACATTTTCGAATATTCCGTCATCCGAAACGAATATTCCGGCAGTTAATTCGACGGATGGTTGACGGCGTCCGCGACGGTCGTACACCCGTCAAATTTAAGGTGATTTTTTACGGTCATATGGACGTCAAATTTAAGATCGCGGAATGATGACATCAGCATGCGTCAACGATGACGTCATCATTTTTTGAAAAAGTTTCCCCCCACCAATGAGCTTTTCAGTTTTGCAGTTCAACTTTGGAAGGCCATATCTAGCTCATTTTTGCTCCTTTTTTCGAGCAATTTTTTTTTATTTGGGCTAATTTTTCATGTACTTCGCAGTGGTGTACTCAATTTCTGATTTTGATAGACAGATTTTTTAGAATTTTCAGTTTCTCATGACTGTACCTGTCTTGTCACCATTTCTGCAACTTCAGAGGCTTCGTTCAGGCTCATACGAACTCCTTTTCAGGTGCTGTTTTTTTTTAAAGTGCATGATTTTTCATCTACTTCTTGAATTTTCAATCAGTTTGAAGTGATCTTGAGTGTATTTTGTACTTTCAGCATATGGTCCTTTTTGGCCTATTTGGCACTTGTATTGCATAGATCTGAATTTAGGTCTTTGCTTATTTGTTCTAGTCTGTTATCAGCCTCTTTATTGGTAATTTGTAAATCAGAAATCATAAGCCCACTTAGCCAAGTTGCAAGTGGCCTATTGTACACGCACTACATTATAAAGAGCCAAAATCATCTATTTGTGGGGGGGTACTTTGATTGAGTGAATTTGGGGGGGGTGTATCTTGTGTGATTGTGCCTATTTTCTCTCTTGTGCTCTTGCATTGCATCATGGGTTCATCTAAAGTTCCACTCTTAACTACACATAATTATGGTACTTGGAAAGTACGTGCATGGAGTAAACTAATGGAAAAAGGTTTAATTCACTACATTGATGGAACCATAATTGCACCTTCAGATCCTAAGGTAGATCCAACAACATTTATGGATTGGCTCACTAAAACTTCTATGGCATTGGGTACACTAAGAAAGTTCATTTCACATGATCTCATTTTCCATGTTGATAAATGTACTACAGCTAAGGAAGCTTGGGATAAGCTTGCTGCTTTGTATGGAAAGGTTGATAAGGTTAAGGGATACAAACTTGAACATGATCTCTTAAGCCTTGATCCCAAGGATTTTGATACAATTCAGGATTATGTCACTAAGGCAAATGAACTAATAGCACAACTAAAAGATTGTGGTATTAAAAAAGAGGATGATCAATTGGTCTTCAACTTGTTGGATAAACTTCTAGTTGAGTATGCAGCCTTTGTTTCAAGTTTTCAAACTCAAATATTGACAATTAGTAACTTCACAACACCATCTTTTGAGGCTCTCACAAATCTTTTGATTCTTGAGCAAAATAAGTTGATGAAAATGGGCATTCTAAAGTCTTCAACTTCAAGAGCATTGGTGGTCAATCATGGGAACAATAAGCAAAGCAAAGGAAAGGACCAAAAGCAATCTTCACCAAAGCCACAAGGAGAGAACAAACAATCCACTCCTCCACAACAAAGCTCAACTTCTTCAAAGAAGTACAACAATTCAAGTAAGAGGGAGCAACCAACATGTGCATATTGCAAAAGGATTGGTCATGAAGAGCATCGTTATCATGTTAAGCAAATTGATGAGTTGAAACACATCCTTAAGAAGAACAACATCAACTTGCCAGCTGCATATCAAGAGAAGGATTCATCCCCTTCCACTTCTTCTAAGGGAAAAGGAACAACTCTCATGGCAACAACATCAAGCTCATCTCCTTCTTCTACATCATCTCAACATGATAAACATAAGGGCCAAGCATTTCTTGCTTTTGCAGATTCCAATACAGATCAGTGGATCCTTGATTCAAGAGCTTCGCATCATATGACTTCATCCAAGGATATGTACTCTTCATTTGATTCTTGTTCATCACCACCCATTTTGATGGCCAACAACACTTCTTTGGCAGTTTGTGGGAAGGGTTCTATTGACGTTGAAGGTGGAGCATTTAATGATGTTCTATGTGTGCCTACTTTGTCAAGGAACATCCTTTCCATCTATCAGATTACACATAGTGGTACAGGAAAGAGTGTAGAGTTCACACCATATTCTGTCATTATTTGGGATTTGCATAGCAAGGCTCTTGTTGCAATTGGTGAGGTTGATGATCGTTCTCGGTTCTACACCTTCTCATATTTTGCTCCTATTGATGATTCAGTTCACCCTAGTGTGGACACACTTGAGGAGATTGAGTATGGTTACTTGAATCTTGGAGTGCTCACTAGTCCTGAGGTTCTTGAGCCTATTGCTGATATTCCATCTCCTACATTGACTGATGTAACTGATGATACTTGTGTTCTGACATTTTCAGTTCGTTGTGATTCAGTGCAACAGTGTATACCTTGTCTTCCAGCAACAGCTTCATGGGATGACTACTTGACAGACATTAGCAGTTTGTTTGTGGAATCCTACATTGTAGACTTGGGAGACACACTTGATTACTTACATCTTCTCTTTGATGAAGGTGATTCTTCTTCAGTTGTTGCAAGGGAACACTCTGACCCTCCTCTACATGATCAGTCTTTCGAGGTTGATGTGATTGTGGATGCATCTTTACAACAGTTGGAGGAGGCCACTTTCTCTCTTGAGGAGACATTGTCTTTGGAGTATGTTCTACCTTCATCCTTGCTAGATCTTGAGTTGTCTTTTTCAGCGGATCAGAGTGTTGTTGCAAAGGGTTTCTCACATATTCCAGGAGGTGACTACATTGCAGCTTCACATGGTTTGGGAAAGGCATCTTTTAGCATCAACACAGGGAACTTTGAGCAGATTTCAGAGACTTCTTACATTTTGAGGGTTCTTCCTTCTTCACTTGTGGATTGGGGAGACTTCATTCATGCACCTTTGGTATTGTTTCTTCCCAAGGGGAGGAACGTTGTTCGATAGTTTTGGAGTAGCTTCTTCATTCCTTCTCGAGCATCTTCCATGGGTGACCATTGTACATTGAGGGGGGCTACCTTGTCTCTCTTCTTCTCTTGTATGGGGGGGACTTTTTCCTCACATGGGGTTTTTTCCTTCTCATGCTATGTTCATAGATTTTTGTATCTCATCTCTCTTTTGGGGGGTAGTTTTTTCCCACTAGGTTTTTCTATCTTTACTCCACTTGTGAGAGATTTCATTGCATTTGTACATGGGTACCTAACATGGCCTAGTAGCCGGGACCCATCTTGCATTGTTTGCTTTGTGTACATTCTCCCTAAGTTGCACTTTGGGGTGTTGGTGTAATTAAATGTCTTGTACCTTGTCCTAGGTCATAATTACACCTTAGTTAAGTTTACTTAGGGACACATAGGAGGTTGTTGGAGATTTTCCACCTTTGGTGGACTTGACATGTCATTACCTCATCACTTCCACCTTTTGTGGACACATCATGTGATTATCTCTCCACCTTTTGTGGGTGATCCACCTTTTGTGGAGATTATCACATTATCTTTTCTCACTTTAGGCGGAGTGATAACTCTTCATTGTTGTCTCATGTCATAAGATTACGACACTTGTCATAATCTTATGCCCTCCTATGTTATGACCTTGGCTATATAACCAAGGGGTCTCCTATGCATAGCATTGTATTGTACCATCATCTCATATTATTGACATTGAATACAGTTTATTCTTTTCATATTATTTTCTCTCTCTTTTGTGCTTTCTATTAGGCCTCTAGATCTTGGGTGGCTACCTTCATAGCCAATTCTTACACATATACTCTTGCTAAAAGCTTGGTATCCTACATTTAATCCTTTTACTAAATCATTCAAGGTGTAACTCATTTGCATCCATCTCTTGAACTTATTGTTACAATTTTGGCTCAATTCTCATATTGAAGTAATTGGAAACTCCTTGGGTGATTTTTTGGTGATAGATATTAACACCTCTAATTTCACCCACATAACTTTCACCTGCATCCTTCTGGATATGGATATATTGAGAGATCTCCCAGATATTACTTTCATTTATTTTTAATTGTAATTGGAAATTATGAAGGTTTTCCCTTTCAATATCAAATATATTATAAAATAGGACACATTCGCTTCAAGATTTCTAGATAAATTGTGTGCATATTTTTACATCAACGTTTTGGATCATACTCCATGATTCATCATCAGGATGAAAAGCAGAAAGAGAGAGAAGTCAAAATTGATCATGGAGTATGATACGAAACGTTGATGTAAAAATATGCACACAGTTTATCCAGAAATATTGAAGCGAACTATTATGGACTGTGAAAACAAAATGCGATTAATAGGACACATTGTTAATGATTATTCCAAGCCCAAGGGGTGATCCCACAATACTGGTTTACAATTTTTGGCCAAACTGGACACTGCACTATTTTTTTCTAACTAAATCTTCACTTTCGAGCACTATAGCGGCTAAACCATGAGGGATTTGAAGATGATGCAAACTAGTGATTTGTGACATTTTGTCTATAGATTATAAATATATATATTTTTTTTAAAAAAATTGGAATCAATTTGCACTTCTTTTTCCATCTCCTTCGAAAACTAGTTTCTTTCAATAAACACCATTTTTAAGGAGTGACGCTCACCATATAACACAACTTTTTTTCCATGAAGGATAAAATTCTATTTTTTTAAAATTTAGATTTATAGCTATGATATCTAGTGGTTCCAATTGGTTTCATAGTGTTTCATTAAATATTTTTTCCTTAATCAAGTTTCGAAGTCAAACCAATTACAATTTAGACATAGGCGGACTATATAACACAACGTTTTTTGTATGTATTGAAATTCAATTTATTTTTTTGTTGGATCAAGGACTTCAATATCTGGCGCACTCATATTTTTCAAAAAAAAGATTGATAATCTTCTATTTTTCCACGTGTAGAACAGAGAGCCTGATTTTTGGTGAAAAACCTACATTCACAAGAAATAAAAAATAAATTTAATAATAAAATTTAATTTATTTAAAATTATACTTTTTGGGAAGCTTATAATGATTACATACTTACAAAAAAAAAAATGAATTCATTTGATCCCCCCAAAGGTAAATCAAAAGTGGTTTTTTATCAGCATTTTGATAAGTGTAAAGGAGACACCATTATAGGTATGGTTTAAAACTAGCGGGGTTCTATCCAAGGGGGTTTGATCTAAGGTAGTTTGATCAAACCCTCTTCAATTGGAATGATTTAAATGAAACTTTTAAAGGCTTAAATCATTATATTTTCTAAAAATATGTGATTTCAACAAAAATCAGAATCTCCCAGAAATTGTAAACCAGCTTTGTGGGATCACCCCAGCCTAACATTGAATTTATAGGATCTTGGTAGAAGGGGGCTCATCCACAACATTACAATGTGGATACTTCCCATTTGCACTTGGTGAAGGTACTTGATCCTTTGAGTTCAATTATCCTCCAATTTCATAGACACCGTCCCTATAGTTGGAGGATTAAATTACTAAGAACCCTAATCTAGGAGATGAACTACAAACACATGTAGCCATAGGAAATGGAAAATAAATTATGATAGGTGTGCAAAATGAGAATCAAATTTATTCCAAAAATATGGATGTTTCAGAGAATATGCTTGTGCACTCTTCAGGTAATTTAGAAAAATGGATAATAGTGACAAAGTAAATTAATAATATTAAAAACATTAATAGAAGAGAAAAATAAGACTACTCTCATACAAAATTGGGTCAAAAAAATTCAACGTGAGGTTTCTTTATGCCCTATATGGATTCTCTCTTTTATTATGTACCCTTGTTCATGGGTTTGATGCATTCTGTTTTATTTTATTTAATCTTTTAGTTTATGGGAATGGTGTCAAAGACCACAATTCATCTAGCATGTTTGTGAAAGAGGTGTTAATTGATCTCCTATACAAGAAGAAAATTATTGAATTATTAAATGGTGATCTAGATATTTCTCGTTTTGGTATATGTGGTTTAAAACTATCAAATAAATATTTTCACCAAGATTTACACTTTAATGTGTTATATTTTAACTTTTGATTTGAACACATCGAATGCTTGTTTATAAAAATGGGTTAACTGACATGAGAAAAACTATTATATTTTGTGATTATAAATTTGTTTCTATGAACTAAATTTTTTGATAGATATGAGAAACAATGTACATATATGTTTTTTAAATCATATTTAAAAATTAGTTGTACGCATTTCTAAATAATGAGATACTAATTATTTAGTGACGACTTTTCTATATTGAAAATAGCAGCACTAAGTATTATCAATATGATATTGATGCAGAGAGGGAAGGACTCAAAACAACACCCTAAACATTTTCAAACAATATTTCAACACCAAGGCTACAAATCTACACATTTGTTCACTTTAGGCAATGTATTCCCAAGCCTAAAACATGGGGTAGCATTCTAATGACACTCTATCATTAAAAAAATGGAATGAGGGAAACTAGATGTATTTAGACCTGTTCCAACATATCCCAAGGATTTCCCAACATACATAATCCAGATCAAGTGCTTGACTTCAAGAATCATGCAAACTAGGTCTTGCTTCCACTAGGTGTATTAAGGCGATGACTTCAAAAAGGGAAAGGAAATTTTTCACATGTGTTCTCAAACCTGTGCAAGCCCCCAACAACATTCCAAAATGGTTCTGCACCCTTCCATGAATGATTAATGCATGGATTGTTCAAAGCAACAATGAATCTAGGGTCTTTTGGACTGTCTACACACAAATGCAAGAAAAATTTCATTAGTAACTCCACCAAAATGGAAAACAATGAAATATCCTCTAAAGGGTTTTTAGATACCCTCAAAATAGAACCTTTCACCAATTTTTATATATTTTTGATGGAGGAAAAAAAATATATGAAATTTTCTTGTTCGCTAGAAAACCCTAGTTTCTGAACTAGGTAGTCTTCACCAAAAATGCCATAAATCCAACAAAACCCAATAAAAATGATGAAAACAAGTGAAAATGAAACTAGTTTCACATATCTAACATTTCCAATAGGTATCAGGTCTTTATTTGATCTATACAATTGATCTGTACCATCTTCTGCAACAGCCTACAACTTCTAGAGTAAGCAATCTTATCAGGCTGCATGTGGTAAAATGGCCATAACTTTCTCCAAACTCAATGAAAAACCACCAAAAAAATTGTAAATGAAATCTAACTCATTCCTCTATCATTCACAATCAATTTCAGATCCGTACAATGTCGTACAGATCTGTACCGTGTAAAATAACATGACAAAATGTTGGAAATTGAAGGAAAAATCAAGTTTTATTTCAAAATTCTTGTTCCATCTACACACACCAACCCTTCATTCCAGTTGGGGGATCAAATTTGTACTTGTACCATCCATTTATTCCCCTCCAACCATCCTACAACTAACCATTAACAAATTTTAACAAACTTTTTAAAAGTTGTCACTTGACAAGAAAAATTGCCATGACAACATTTACAACTTTTGCATTTTTAGACCAGTTGATCCCAAACTTACACAAATGGGTCCAAATGGACAATAATGGCTCAAAATGGCCTTATTGATATGAAACAACACAAAAGGAAACAAAAACCAAACTTTGACCATGTTGACCATGAAGGTGCTCCTAGGGTGCTCGTGCACTAGATATCTTTTATATCATGATTTATTGTATTTATAGGTTTTAATTAGAATTTTAGGATTTATAATCCTATGAATAGTATAGTGTGGCATACTGGTGTCTTGAATGTAAACTATTTTCTTACTTTGTAGGGGTTTCTATAATTGTATGTATGACTATTTTGACTATATGAATGGTCTTGGGGTCAATTGATTATATGCATTTAATGTTTTTTTGGACTTTTATGTTCATGTAAATCCAACTTAGCTTGTTTTATTTTTTTCCCTTTGGGGAATTAAATATATTGGTTTGTGACATCTTATCAAGGTTTATTTATGTTGATTCATGACATCATTTGTGTCAAGCTTGATTTATGTGGATATATGACATCTTCTATGTCATAGTTTATATTAGTCAACCTATGACATATTTTGTGTTATGGTTGATTTGCGACATATTTTGTGTCATATTTTATGTGTGGCATATGTTATATTATGGTCAATACATTTGTATATGAATTATTGTGTGTCATAATTGTACTTGTGAGACTTATGAGAGTAGGGTGTTATACAAAAGGATGAGGTGTATGAGAGGTTTATCTCATAGAATCAATTTGAAAGTATGGAATATGATTTTTGTAAGAGAGGTTTATCTCATGGATTCCATTTGAAATAATGGAATGTGATTTTTTCCTATGGTTTCGAATGGTTAAAATCTTATTTCTATGCTTGGGTACGCTACATAGTTGGGAGATGATCTATAAATGGGTTTTGGAGACCAAGTGTGTCATGTTTATGTATTCTATCAGTATTTTACTTATGTATCATTTTTATTATGTTTTATGTTTTACACTAACTTTATTTGTGTTTTATTTATGAGTACTTGCTCTATGTACTTGCTTTATGTGCGTTCTTGTATATTTGAATAATTTTATTGTGCAAAGGTTAAGATGCATATAGGACCCTACCTTGATCATGCATTATTAAGAAGGCTATATGATCAAATGGATAAAAAATTTGTAGTATGCGAGTATTAATTCATGTAGATTTTTTATATGGTTTGGATGTGTTACTGAGTCTAACCTTACGAGGTTGAAAAGATGTGAGGTTTTTATTGATGATCATATTTTGACTTATTCATGTCATTGTATTCATATGTGTATTAGATTTTAGAAAGGATATATTATGAATATTGGTTATCTTGGAATGATTATTTGGCATGTGCTTGTTATTGAGAATATGTAATATGAAATATATTCCATGTATTTGGAATGTTTGGATCTATGGTTTCATGAGTATGATGCTAGGAATGAACTATGAAAGATAAAATTAATACTATATTATAACACACCTTTGGATTATGGTGGTGCTTGATGCAAATCGAATTTCAAGAGTCTTAAGACTGATGAAATTCACAACCACCTAAAACTTAATTTGATAATTTCATTTGTCAATTAAAATCCCATTCAACATTTCACAATAGCAATTCAATTATCCAAATCAATCGGGATATCACACAGTTTCGAATTTACACATTGAACTGACAACAACTTCAATTTTATTGATGAAACCATAATTTACAATCATATATTCATAATATGCAATCTGCGTTTTATGTTTTTCCAATCTCTGACCTTTGGATTTTGACTCTGTCTTCATCCGATCTTCACTCTGCAATTTTCTTCTTCACAATCTCATATTTCTCTGTCTGATACAACCTCTTCTTTTCTCTGAACTTTATTTTCTTTACCTCTATTCGTTATTCCAACTTATTTCTATATTCCATCTACATCTTCCACATGGTGCACAACCTGTATGATCTTTTCTCTCTATGAGGCACGGCTATGTTCCCTCCCTATTTGCATATATTTAATCTCATTTTATTCTAGAACCATTTCTTGCATTGTGCGACCCCCTTCTGCTACATGGATTTTGTTTTCTCTTCTAACATTCATTTGTTTTCACCCTCCAATCCGTGTGATCTCTCCTCCCCTCCATTTCCAATCTGCGGTGACCATTTTATTTTGGGCTCCCTCTCTGCGCGTGGCATCTCTCAGTTTTTATTTCTTTCTTTTCTTTGAAGACTACAAACTTCTTCTGGCTGGGACTCCTCCCCTGTCTACACTCACTCTCTTTCATGCATTATATTTCCTCACACATGTCGCCACCCTCCCTATTCATCTTGGCATCGAATCATTAAAATTTCATTCTCCCTATCATCTGCGCGGTCTTGTCTCCTTCTCTTCTATGTTCAATGCTGACTATCATTTTCTATCTTCCCCACGCCCACCCATCTCCTTGTCATTTTCTTTGGTCTGTTCTATCTGGCACGGGCCCGTTCCATTCTCCAGATGCAGTCCCTCTTTTTCCATTTTTTAACCTAAAAATGATTCAAATTATTTTTCTTAACAAGCCAGCGACTCTGTCATTTCAACTAAAATTGATTTGGCAGTTAAAAACAAGCGGATAAATCACACTCAATAAATTGAATGAATAAACGGTTATCCTATTGTCAAAGTCAATCTTCAAAGAAATCAAATGAGATTAAATCTGTTGGGCATTACAATAAATAAATTGTATAGCTTAGAATTAAAACTGATATATGATATTTTGTCAATTAATGACAATGATATTGTTCAACCTCTTCTAAAATCGATCTTCCAATAAAATTGTTACAACAAATTGAAACCAGACAAAACAACAGGAAAATTTTGGATGATGCAAATTGCCAATTCGTCTGAATGCTCCTCCATCAGTTCTTCTTCACCTTTATTAATACATGGGAGGAAAGGGGCATACTCATGGTGGGTTCAAATCTTCCCCAATAAGTAGTAGGAGCATGGGATCTTAGAGGATTAGCTCGCAGAGTTGAGCTTGTAGTTCTTGCATACTAATTATAATGTATATTATTTTAGACCACTTCTATATGCATGTGTGAAATAATAGTTTGTTATATTCTCATCATGGATGAGGGTTGTATTTTTTATCCTTTGGAGACTTTAATATTATAATAAAGTAGTTGAGATGTACTTCCTTATTGTACTACTTGAGTGGGAGTTATATATATCATCTACATGTCTTTCATATCATCGTGATATTATATCATGGAATTTAAGGGAACTTGTTAGAACCTTCGCTTGTACCATTTTGTTGGCATTGAGATGCTTATTTTGATCAATGTTTAAGAAATTTTGAGATGCATTTTCAAGGTTGCTACATTTTGATTAAGCAATTTAATTTTATTATTTGATTAATTTTTTCACAACATTCATTAATTTTTTTTATTCTAATTATCTAATTAGAGAATTATCATATTTATCTAAATAAATTTATCCAAGGTTGTTTGATTAAATCACAATTATATTTAATTAAATAGTTTTATAACATCAAAAACATGTATGTAAAAATAAAAGCATCCATAACACAGACAATGCTCAAAATAGAAATATTTGATATATAATGTATCTCATGTGTATAAAATCACCAATATAACAAAATGTGGTGTGATTATAAATAAAAAATTATAATCATAATATAATAATGTGTATCACATGGTTTTTTAAATTCTCCAATGTTGGTGACTAGTTCAATTGTTGTGATTATTGTTGTACCCAAGTTATAAATTAAAGTGTGTCTAAAACCCACTCCATGTATGTAGGCCTTAGACAACACCTATCAACTCCACTACCTTTTCTTTTTGTTGGATCTCCTACTCTCTCATTTTGTGAATCTAGTCAATCAAATCTCACTCCTTGGGATGATCTAAGCCTAATGGTGTAGTTTCTTAGACCCTCTACAACTTAGCTCAAATATTCTCTACCTATATTTAAAGAGCATCATGTGAAGCCTTTACACTTTGATACTCTTATTGCTAGGTCCTACTCTGTTGTGAGCATCACTGCTTGAGTGAATCCTTCATTGTGATCTTTTATTAGTGACGTTATCTATATAATCACCTAATCTCACTCTATAATGGCATAATCTCCTCATATGTTAGCCTCATCATACACATCTTGTAGCTTAGCAACAAGAACAAATATCTATATGTGTTGGCATGTCATGTGTTATAGCTAATAGCTACCCTGCACAACATACTCCAATTGTATTCTCAAAAATATATTTA
The DNA here is from genome assembly GCA_007258455.2 of Sequoia sempervirens. NCBI lineage: Eukaryota > Viridiplantae > Streptophyta > Pinopsida > Cupressales > Cupressaceae > Sequoia > Sequoia sempervirens. The sequence continues at coordinate 46,066 of VDFB02351773.1, forward strand.
TCATAAATAAACTTAAAATTTTGAGCCACTCTCATGTGCACAATATAAAAAGAACAAAATTCTTCATCAATCCCTAATAATATAATATAATTTAATATATGCATGTAATATTCCAGTAAAATTAAAATACATAAGTAATACAAAAAAAATTCCTAAGCCTACGAACAATATTTTTCTATAGTAATTTCCATCATTCCTATATAATTAAATAATTTTAATTATTTAATTATTTCCTAATGACATGCCATTTTCTTTTATTAATTAAAAAATTCTTAATTATTTAACTAATTCACTTCATCCTTATTCTTCTTTGGATTAGTTAAATAAATTTTAATTTATTTAATTACATCACTAATCTTTCATCTATAATTAAATAAATTGTTGTTTATTTAATTATTCATTTTCATTTTCCCTCCTTTCTTCTATAATTAAATAAATTCGTATTTATTTAATTATTACCATTATTTATTATTTCCTCTTATCTATAATTAAATAATTGTTTCTAATTATTTAATTATTTACCATTTCCCTTCATCTATTATTAAAAAAAAAAATTCAATTATTTAATATTTCATATATATTTTCTTCTATAATTAAATAATTATTTTTAATTATTTAATTATTCATCAACCCTCTCCTAAATTAAATAATTGTTGCAATTGTTTAATTTATCTATTCTTATCCAAGCCTTATTTCTCACCTAATTTCTTGGATCACAATCCCTTCTTCCCATCTTTATCTCTTTTATTCTCAATTAATCTCTTTCATTGATCATCATACCTCATCATTCAATCCTTACCCTTCATTTGAATTAGGATTTCTATAAAAGCAAGCTATCAATCTCATTTCAAGGTTAACCACAATCTTTGAAGTTTTTCTACCTTCTATCTTGAGAACTTGTTATCAATCACCTACATTAAGCTTATCATATATCTTACATACTACAAATCTAAGAGCAAACAAAGCAAAATGGAGAAGAGAAATGGAGGAGAATCAACTTTGGCATAGGAATTGAGGTTTCATTGGTTTATTATTTGGATTTCTATTGTCATCTGTGCTTCATTGTTAGATTAGGGTCATTGTGGCTTGAATTTAAAGGTAGTTTTGTGGTTGCTATTGATGATTCATGCTTTCCCCCGATTTTCCCTAGTCTTACAAATGGGTGAACCCAATGTGAACTAACTGAATTTTGTGAAATTTTTGAGAAATTTTAAGTTTTAGGTGGTGTGTCCAATCAATCTGTGTAGCACTGCAATCATCATCCATAGTGATGCATGTGAGGTTTGTTGCACAAAATCTGTCGCTCAGAACACCACATTCATCATCTACAACACTGCATTTGACTGTGATTTTACAGATTTCATCATTGCTTCATAATTTCCATTTTTGATCATTTTATAGGGGTTTTGGTTATTTTTCTGACATCTTGACAATGACCTTACATCATCTACATCTATATTTTGTCAAAATTTTGTGTTTTAGGTCCATATTTGTGTGTCACATTTGTTCCATACTATGCCAAAATTTCTAGCTTCTATGACACATCTGTGCACAACAACAATTGCCTAAAACATCACATTTGACCCTTTTTGCACCGTATTTGACTATCAAGCAAAAAGAGGATATAAGATTGAGTTTTTCATTTTTTTCTTTTTGCATTCAATAGGGTAGATCTTTTTGGTTACTGATATTTTATTTTTAGTTATGTGGCAAATGTTGGGAGAAGACTTTGAACTAAACTACTAATCCAATTTCTTGTAGGTTTGGTCTAGAGTCTAAGATAATGTATTGTAAACTTGGTAGAATCTACTCAATTCAGAGGTTTAACTAGTTGAACAATCCACTTCACATTTATTAAGACTACATTAAATTATCAACCCAGGGATTGTACTTTTATGATGGTGCAACATTATATATGCCTTCATGGACTTGAAACTACTTAAACTACCCTACCTAAGTTATTCTACTTGCTGGAAACTCACAGAATTGTAAAACAATAAAAGAATAAACCATAACCAGTTTCTATGGGTGCCTACAATAAAGACTATAAATAAACTACTGCTAATAAAATGATATTGTGTTAACCAAAAACTTAATAAAAACTAATGACTCAACTAAACTATCCTCCGGAGTGTTACTAATAATTGTTACATGCATATTCACAAGCATTCATTCATACTAAGCAAGAAATGAAATTCCAATTAACTTGCATATGATTCATGAACAATGATAAACTAATAACAGCTATTAACAAAAACAAATAACTAAAAGATGAAGTGAAGAACAATACCTTAAATGGCCTACTCAAGTAAATGTTACCACTTAACTGAACACAATCTAACTAATAGATTCTATGTATCACATAAGATTAACTCCATTCATATTGTAAAAGATTGCAAAAGATCTTTCCACATATTGGACTCAATCATTTGGAATATTTTTTCATGTCTTGAAATTGAAAGTAACTGGTAACATAAAAATGATAAAAACCAACTAACTATCCTACAAATTCAACCAACAACTATATACAAACTGAGGGAATCTTTATTGAAAGCAACAACTAACTAAAACCATTAACTCCACTCCTAGATAATAGAGTGTGGATTTAAGATTTGAATTATTCAACCTATAACTAAAAAGGAAAGAGAAATCCTATTAGAACTAGAACTTGTCAAAATAGAACTGTATGTAAACATACAACCACTTGTCAAAATTCCATAGATGAAAGAGACCTCTTCTTCAGTGTTTATTAAACCATCATAACAATGCACATCCAATCTTCATTAAGAGCCTTTGATCAATGACCACCACATTCAACTTAACCTGGAGCTTCCCCTGCTTCAGTGTCCAGTCATCTCTTTTGCTATGGGTTCAACCAGCAACTGTTGTGCTATGGTTCCTTTCAAGCTACAAACAAGTTAATTCCACAAAACATGTACATGAGGATAACTATCACAATTAATTTATAGCATTCCATCAACATTTCATGCATTCATTCGTATAAACCATATAATACTAATATATTATAACCGTAATTCCATCATCATAATTAAGGTTCAAGTTTGCATAATGGATATAAAAGGATAGTATAATGTAGGAACATTTTTTGGATAATATGTTTAAAAGTATCTTAAAATAGGTATAAAAACAACAAAAAAATAAGCCATTATCTAAACCTATCACTCCCCCCAACTAGTTTTTTGCTTGTCTCCAAGTAAAACATCAGGGATCTTGATTGTAGTGTTGAGCAATTTGTCTTAGGTCCATAACTATGCTAATGCCCTGAATCTATCTCGGATAAAAATCTTGATGTTCTAAAAGTTGCCTCATCCAAATAGCTCTTGATCTCTCACATTCATCACTTTTCTCCCCTGTCCAATGTGGGATCGAATAAAGGAGAATAGGTGGATGAAAAGTGAGTGGCATCCAATGAACTCCTTTGTTGATATTGACTTTCATGTAATTATGTGCCCTCTGAAGCATAACAATGAAATTATGCATGGAATGTGGCTCTTTATTTTGTAGTTCATGTGTCAATTGTTCCATCTATCTTGCACATTTTTGAAACATTGTTGTCCTACTCCCACAACTAACATTTTCATTCTGTCATAGTCTACCTCCCTGAGCTTCATGATTTTCTTACCTACTT
>VDFB02351774.1:0-14404 GCA_007258455.2 Sequoia sempervirens
GGATTATGTTGCATTGATATTTTGAAAAAAACATTGTGAAGAGAGTTGTCTCTTGGCTGGAAGTGAATTTCAGTCGATTCAAGGTGGTGTTCCCTTGAAATATATGTGGTTTGGTGATGACCCCATTCAACCATGAGGTGAATTCGCATGGAGTTCATCATAAAACTTATTTGACAAGTTTCTGAGGAGTTAGGACTTTACAAGCTAGGGTTTGAAGACTTGTTTATTGCAGATTCAAGGAAGAATAAGGCAGATTGGTTAGCTTTGGACGTCTTGGAACAAGTCACTCCATTTTTGGCATATTGAGGCTTCATTTTTTAGGAGTTTTGCATTGTGGGTTGGCTGGAAATCAATATCAGATTATCGCAGGTTGCTGGAAATCAAGTTTCAGACTTGCCATCAATCATATTTCAGCATTTTTCAAGCATAGGAGGCAAGCTGGGCTAATTCACTACCTTTCTGAGCTAGGCGATTTCAAGATTTAGGCGATTTCAAGATTTGAGCTATTTTTGCAATATATGATGAGTTTCAACATTTTTGGGTCATCTTCAGCCAAGTACAGATTGCATACCTTCTGTTACAGAGTTTTATCAGTCATATCAGACCAGCAATAGTGCTGCAACCGCCGTAACCCCGGTGGTTCTCAAATTGAAACCCTAACTGTTTTTGTAATGTTTTTGCAAATTTTCGGTTTTTTGTGTTTTTGAGGTTTTTTCAGGCAAATTCTAAAAGGTGCGATTTTCTCAAAAAAATGATAATAAATTCAAATAAATCCCAAATCTTCACAGATTAATCTCAAATAAGCCAGAGAACAAAGGCGCACTATTCCATTATTTTTATAGAACTTTTACAGAGATGAAAAGTTGATAAATGAACAATAAATGAATTAATTTCAAAGAACCTGGTGGCGGCTGTCATAAATACAGTATGGTACGGCCAGAAACAAGAATGAATCTCCAGCTTTTGAAACGCAATGCAAGATCTCCAGTAAATGCTCAAGACAAAGCCAGCGCCTAGAACTGAGAGCCAGGATTTGAAAGCCGGAAGAGAATCTCTGAAGGAATAAAGTACGGCCTGCAGGTACAGAAGTACGGCCTGTCTGCAGCAGCAACAAAAATGGTACGGACTCCAAGAAAAAGATGCCTGATCTCTGAACAAAGCCTTGTGATGAAATCGCCTTAACAATCTGATGATTTCCTCTGTAAATCTCTGAATAAATAACTCAATAATCCCAAACTGTGATCTCTGGATGAAATCACCAAGTGCCAGCTTCAACTGATATTTCACAGCCTCAGTCTGCCTGATCTCTGAAGTGTTTTCATTCTCCAGAAACGATCGTCTGCCAGAAACCCTAAGGTTTGCAAAATCCAATGCTCAGAGCAAAGACAAATTAGAATAACATTTCATAATGGTTCGATTTGTCTTGACTGCAAAATATATATCCTCTTCACTAAAATTCGACCCAATGCTCTTTTTAAATAATCCTTTAATAAAATGATTAAATTCGTCTTTTCAAGACTTAGGAGAAATCTATTTAATAATTGGCGCTTATTTTAATGAATAATAAATATTCATTAAATCAAAAATTAATACTTTATTATAAAGTATATTAAATACTTTATTATAAAGTATATTAAATACTTTATAACAGGCCAAATTAATTAAATATTTAAATACTTCAATAAAGTGACTTTAATATAAAGTCAAATTATTAAATATTTAATAACTCATTAATTACTCCTTATTTCTCCGTCAAATCAACCAACTGCTGAACTGGGTCGATTCTGAGCTAAATGGCTGAACCAGGTGCCCTGCCCGAAATAGCAGCTTCCGCCTGACCTAACTTTCTAAAAATAGAAAGTTCCTAAAAGCACTGAAGATTCCCCGCCAAGGCCCAACCCGGCTGGCCAACCGCAAACCGGAGCGTCAACACCGGTGCAATCGCCCGATGATCCTCTCGCGACACCGCTTCACCACGAGGATCGGGAAATTATAGGCTAACTCCCACAAACAAGGTCGCCAAAACGGGACATGACAAGAATACCATTTCAATCAAGGATTGAAGGGTAGTTCATGAAGACTACCTAGGGTTTCATTCTTCAATCATTTGGCTAGGGTTTGGTATACATTTTAGCCAATTTGCATGTTGTATGTAATCTGATTTTCTAAATCAGACTATTTGATTGTAAGCTACAATCACTCCTCTATTTTGTAATCAGATTGTTCATTCAATAAGAAGCCATCATCGTTTTTTGGGTATGCCATTCTCATGTTTTGAATGATTTGATATAACTTCATTATTTGGTATTTTGTTTCATGTTATATTTGAATATTTTTACCTACATCAAAATATTAAGCCAGCAAAGGAGAAAAATTTGATTGAGATAAGGTAGGCTTCCTACATCTTGGCCCCAAGGGGCAAGAACTCTTGTCCATCCCACATGAGGTGGGCTCCTTAGAAGGGGAAGACGCACCTACTGACCTTATTGAGGTTCCTCCCTAACCCTGTTATGATTGCTTATAGGAGATTCAAATACATAAATGATTATAGAGATTAATTACTATCATCACAAAGAATCGATAGACTATATATTCCATTGTAATGTCCCCGTTTTGGAGGTAGTTTGATTTAATTAATCTAATTAATTAAGTTGTCCAAAATAATGATTATTTTATGAGGATGACTAATTGATTATTTTAATTAAATTAAAAAAGTGGTATTCAGTTAATTATTTATAAAGTTATCAAATAAATAAATATTAAAAGGTAACTTTATATTTAATTAATTTAATAAAGTGACTTAAATAAAATAATATATCATAAAGTCACTTAATAAAAATAAAATAATATTCTAGAAGCTTCTAGATTTTGGGCCGACCTCTTGGTGAAAAAGAATAAATAGGTGAGGCCAGCCATTGTTTCATCATCTAGGAATTGTTGTTTGAATTGATGACTTTTGGTGGTGGAGAAGCCAGCTAGGGTTTCAGCCATTGGAGGACCTTTGGGGGCGAAAACCCTCATTGGTTACGCAATTTTGAGGTTGTGAGATACCAGCTGAATTATTGCTGATTGTGGGCTTTACTTCAGAAGTCCAATCTTGTGCTTCATTGTGGAAATTATTTGAGTACAATAGCTGATGTATTATTGTACTTATTTTGAGTAAAATTATTGTACTTGCAACAGCTGATGTATTGTTGCTTTTGAAGTTATTTCAGCAGCTGATGTATTGCTGAGATTGATTATTCCATTGGGCAAAATTTGTGGCCAAGGGCCAATTTTGGAAGCAAGTTTAGTGGAGAAATATAGAGTTTCTCTTTGGTTGAGAGGTCTTCTCATTTTGATGTATTTTTGGAGGAGATCAAGTTAGTGAAAGATTCAGATTTTTCCATATCAACATAACTGAAGATCATGTCAGCATATAAGGGCTACGACTTTGCATGAGGAGCCTCCAATAAATTTCGATTTCACTCAAGGAGGGTGGCGCATGGTTTGAGGAGGAGGGACGCCCCTTTGGAAGGTGATTTGAAGTGCTCAAAGGTTCCAAATTATTTTATATCTGCCACTTCATCTGCAACAGGGACGACTGGTCCAGGGTTCGATCTGCATACAAGGAGGCATATTATGATATGATATTGATAGCTTCTTCAACAGCAGCAATAGGCGACTTCATTTCCAGGTTCCTTTGTTTGTTCCATGCATATTATATGTCATTTATTTGCATAATAAGAGGTACGGCTGTAGGTGACAGTCTATATCAGACTTAAGCATTTCTTCATATGTACTTTGCCAAGAGTCTTGGCTATTTGATAGTAGCATTGTTTAGAAGAAGAGTGTTAAGTAGTGGTTTCAAATAAATAGCTGTGAATGTGCAATCAAAAGCTTTGTAATCAGATCTTGAGTTTGCAAGCCAATTGTTTGTAAAAATGTCTTTGGCTGTAGATGCATTGTATCTTCTTAGCACTTCATATAAATGCTTTTAAAATTGAATGAGAGCATAGTATTTCATTTAGGAGCTTGCATAGTAATTGTAGAAGGTTATTCAAGCTTTCAAAATCATTTGGAATTCACTCTTAGCAACCTTTCAATCAGGCAATTTCAAACTGAAACATTACATCAGCAAGTACAAGGTTGCATATGAATTGTTTGACATAATTACAAGCAGCAAATCAGGGAAAATTGTGATCAGTTTGAGCAAGGCTCATTACATCCATTATAGAATATAGATAGACTGTGTGTGTGTGTCTATATATTTACACTCAATCTTCTTATTATCTTGCATACCACAATTTAATAACGCTGCTGTAATCTGCTGATATTTCTAATCTGATTGGTATATCAGAGTTGCAGATTGCTTGATCTTCTAATAGATGTTGATAAAATTTCTATTCCCTATTCAATGATTGATTGGCAATTATATGCATATATTTATTCTATATTTACTTCCCAATATGTTCTTGCAGCAACAGTATTTATCTCCAACAGATATTTCATATTTTATTTCCTTATTTTCTTTTTCCATATCACACTTTATTCATCCTCCTTTTTTTATGCCTTCTACAAATGGATTGACCCCCTTTTATAACCCACAAGGTGGAGGAGTCATGTCTTTTAGTTTTGAAAGGATACATTATTTCCCTTCATGACCAAGTGGTTATCTTTAACTAAACATTACCAAGCAGCCACCATTTGGAAACAATAATCATGATCACTGCTTTCCTTTTCTCACATAATTGCTGGTCTTTGATTACTAATTATTGCATTATTAGTGATCGCTGCATTTAGAATCTGCTTCCTCCTTGATAATTGCTGCTCCTTCATTTGTCTAATATTAATCACTGCTGCCCATGAAATGCCTCTTTGACTTGAGCAATTACCTTCTAAAAAGAGTCAGCCCATAAATAAAGTGTTAAGCTTTATTTTAATTCAAAATTTATTAATAAATAATTATATATTGCTACTGTGTTCTGATTGGTAAGGCATATTCCTTAGCAGGGGCATGACATAATTATTGTAATAAAATAGGACATCACAATTGGTTATCTTTCAAGCAACTCATTTAATTAATTATGTATGTTTAAATATTAAAGTGAATTAAAAGGGCCTAAAAGTAAAATAATATAAAGTCACTTTATGAGGAGTTTTAAGGATTATTATTTAAAGTAATTTTTAACTTATGAACTTCTCAAAAGTTCGCAAGCGGGATATAAAAGGAGTTGTGAAATGGGAAAAAGGACATTTGTGGTCCTTTTCATATTTTCTCACTGAGAAGTCTAGACATCTTTGTTCAACTGAAACCCTAGGACAAAAACCTAAGTTACCAGGTCCTTCTGTTTGGGCCGAGTACGCGTACCAGTTTGATTCAATTGCTGGTCCGGTCTTGGTTCGCCCCTACGTACACCCAAGGTACCACCTAGGCGTTTGTGTTTGTTGTGGGTTCTTCTATAGACAAAGCTACAAATTCCCAAAAAGCGCCCTTTTTCAACCAAAAAAAACAATTTTAAAATAAAACACACCTTCCAATGCAGAATTTCACCCAAAAACAACACTATTTGGTGTTTGCAACTCATTTAACAAACACAAAACACCAAAAAGACCAATTCTTTTCTCCATGCTTCCATTGCTTGGTTTCGAGGGTTGCTTCATTTTTTTGAAGGTGAGGGCTACAACAGAGTAAGACCTACACCAAAAGGTTAGGAATCATTGCACAAGGAAGATTTAGCCATCAAAGGTGAGTGAATCTTCCATTTTTTTCAAGTTTTCAATAACTTTTTCAAAAAAATCAAGTTTTTTTTAAAATAAATTAGCAAGTTTTGAATATTTTTGGAACTCTTTATGCATAGTAAGGGGTTATAATATCATTTTACTTTTCAGCTTTTTCAATTGTAGTGTATTTAATTTGTATTGTTTTTTAATTTTAAGCTCATACAGAGTGACTGGATGTTCTAGTTTGGTTGTCCAAAATGCAAAGAGTTCTTTGAAATTTGATGCAACGTCGCCTCTTTGGTAACATACAACAATAATACAACTACTTCCTAGTGGTGGGGGTTTTCTTTGGCATTGAAGGCAATGTGAAAAAGAGTATAAGAGTTCATATTTTTGAGAGAAAGCTCACCTATGAGCCTTTCCTTTACAAGGAGTAAAACTTTGTCCTAGGCCAAAAAAAAAGGGTTGCTAAAGGAACAAATATTGGCCTATATTAAAGAACAAGAGGATGATGGCATGACAAGTAATAGATCAAAGTCTTTTGCACATCCTCTTGCAAAGAGAAGCTTGAAAAAACCTCCTAGTGGCTTCCCACAACCGGCTGGCCCACATCCTTTCATGCCAATGCCACCATCTTTTGAAGAAGAGAATGTTTCAGTTTAGCAAAAAAAGAAGCCCATTGCACAAGGCCTTAAAAAATGAAATTAGGGAGGTTGCAAATCAAAGCATTGTTCATTGCATTTATGGCAATGGGCTTCCTTTCAACATTGTTAGGTCACCTTATTGGAGGGGTATGGGGAAGACCCTTTGCAATGCACCTGCATACCCATTCTTAGGTCACATTATTGTTATGACACATTCTTGACTCTCAAACCCATGCCGAAAGAAAAAGCAATTAAATTTGCAACATTACATTTGGAGGGACCTGCATACAATTGGTGGCATCATGGTTTGGTGAGACAAAACCATGCATTAATGTAATGTCCCCTTCTCATCAATGATTAGCCTTGCAGTTCATCAGTCTATTCCGGAACCGGTAGACTGGAATGAGGTGAAATTAGGGTTTCTTGGCTTGGAGTTTGTGGCTTTCATATTATTTACTATTTATAGTAAATATTAGTCTTTTGCAGTTGCAGTTGTCTATTCTCAATCCTTCTCAGCTGGAGCAGTTGTTGTTATTCTGGCTTGGTCTTCATAAAGCTTCATTTGGTGAAAAATATTTAATTAAAGGCATTATGTTTTAATTCTCTATTGACCCCCCCCCTTGGCCTAAGGAGATATCTTAAGTTGTTTTTAAAGTGGGGCCATGAAGGGTACGCCTTCATTAAAAGATTATTTATTCTTTATTGAATTATTCTTTCAGCTTAATTTTTGGACGCCACCTTTTTGAGGATTAATATTTATGAAAGTGGGAAAAGAATTCAAAAGGTGTCTCTTGGCGTTTCTCATGGAATGTGAAGAGTTTTTTTAGTGTTCTATAAAATGAAGTCTTTTCTCCAGCTTTTGGTATCAACTGTTTATCATACTGTTATGCTGTCCAAATGACAATGGACATTTTGCTGTTGCTTCGAGGATGCTACCTCCTAGCCCTTTCATCCAATTTCGTGTTTGAAATATAACACCTAGTTGGCTACATTGCTGCTTCTCAACATCAGACTAGCAGATTGAGCATCAAGATTGAAGAATTTCTGGAGTAATTTCACAGTTTTGGTTTCCTGTTTCATCTACAGCTGAAGCTGATTTTTGTTCATATCTTTTGGAGTGATTTTAATTTTGTTCTGGGTACTTTGGAAAATCATTTGTTGACTCAAGGCGCCACCTTCCACAAAAAATTGGAATTTAATTCCAAACTTCTGATTTTATCTTGCAAAGTCGATTTTCCAAGGAGGCCGTACCATTTGGATAAGCATTGGAATTCGTGCCAAATAATCTGGAGTCTTTGGTGGCGGTTTATGGATTGCATCTTGGGCGCCAAATCTCTAGGGAGCATTTGCAACTTATTTCTCGTCATTCGGAGGTAAATTGACCAACTTATGAGCATTTCATGAATTCACAGTTTGCTGGTTGAATTTCCAGAATTCTGATTTTTATATCAGATTGTTACAGTTTCCAGTTTTGGTCTTATACTTCAGTATTTGAGTGTTATATCATTGTAAAAGTTCATACTTCATGTCTAAGGTTCATTTCCAATCATTGTAATTTGTAATCTGCAAAGTATAATTTTGTAAAGGTTGAGATTAAGCATTACTAATCCAACCAATTTTCAGTTCTGCAATTACTTATTATTTTATCATTAAATTACCCCTAGAAGGTTTACCGCCAGTGTGGATAATCTGTTTTGTAACTCTCTTATACCCACTTCTTAGTGGAGAATCCCCACGGCTCTGTGGATGCCCGCCGCAGCAGATGAATTGTTCTTAATTGTACTTTTTCCCCCCACTGTTTGGTGGTAGTGTGGAAATGTTCTTTATGGCTGGTTATCCGCCTATTAGTTAATAATTTCAAATTTTCAACACTCCGTCATATGTTAGCACCTCGCCCTCAGTGGGATCTTGAGTGCACATTCTTGACGTTGAGTAGTTTTCATTTCAAGTTCAGATTTCAGTTTGATGCTAACGCTAATCCAGTTAACTATTGCCGGTTATGTTGTAATTCCCTTCAAAAATTGTTAGCATATTTCAAATTCTAATTTTGGGCCTATGATGAGTTTAGCAACAAATTAATTGCTACATTCGATAGGAAGGATGTTGAGGTGTACTTCCAGGAGTTGGCGATGATTAGACAGCATAGAGATGTTGACAATTACATCAATAAGTTTCAAAAGGTGGTTGTTATGGTTCCTAAAATGTCAGAGAGGAGAGTAGTAATGTTGTTCATTGAAGGTTTGCCTCATAATTTGAGAGGTTTGGTGAAGGATTTCAAGCTTAATACTCTATAGGATGCGATCCAGATAGCGCTTGACCTTGAGACTTCACGTCCTACACCTCAGCGCCAAAAAAAGAGTTCCAAAGCTAATAAGCCAGAACACAAACCATGTGGGAGAAATCTCAATCAACCTAATCCTACGGTACCTAAGAAGGATTTTGAAACAAGATATGGATTGCATAGGAAGAAGTTATGATTCACTTGCAAGGAACCATGGGAACTTGATCAGAAGTGCCTTGGGAACGGCAAAGCACATTACATAGAGGTTACCTTCGATATTGATGAGGAGGTTGTCGACATGAGCTCAGAAAGTGAACATGAAGAGCAATCACTAGACCACGATGATGCTAATACAGGAGGTTTGGCGCATGGAACTATTGCCTCATTATCAAGAATTCCTAAGTACCACCCTTTTAGAGTGAGGGGAGTCTTGAGTGGACAACGAGTTACCTATTTGGTTGGCAACGGGGCAACTCATAATTTCATTGATGAGAGTCTAGTGGCGAAGAGCGGATTGCAGGTTCAGTACTTTCCAGGTTTCAATGTCATGATGACCAACGGTTTCAAAATGAGTTGCACTGCTGCATTAAATCTCGTCCACATCCGCCAAAAAGCTGATTTGTTTCTTGATTTTAACTGTAGAGTGTTGTTGAAAATAGAATGCTGATCTTCCTTGAAAAAGCAATTTCTCCAAAAAAAGTTGGGACCTGGGTTTTGTAGAAAATTACATTCAGGAGAAACCCAGATGCTCAGAAACTGCAAAAGCTAAATCCATCCTGAAAATGCAGCCAAAAAGCAATTTCTAGAAGAGGGAAAAATTTCTCAATGTTAAAAAGGATGAAAAAGCAGAGAGACCCATGTGATCAGAAATGGAAAAAGTTGAGTGGCCCTTTTGACAAAGCAATGCCCTAGAGGTTTGGAACACGAAAAAGCGTTCCTCTTTTCTCATTGATCTCGTAACCATGAACACCAAAAAACATGTCATTTGGGTCTTCAAATATTTGTTGAAAGAAAAGGGAAAATCTTCTTGCTCTAGACGCCAACCTGCAAAAATGAATAATGAAAGAAAAAATCTCTCTTAAATAAGTTGAGGTTTGAGAAAATCTACTTTCTTTTTGCTTTAAAACTCCTTGAAGCCAATTCCGAGCAGGTGCATCGAACTTGGACGTTTTCTAATGCTGAATGATGAAAACTTGGAAAAATGACAAAGGCATTCAGCCTTGGGCGCATATCTTTTCCTGGGGCGCTTTTCCTCTCTAGACTTAGCCAATTTTCTTGAAATTTCAACTTTTTGCTTGATTTTGACCTCTGTTTGACTTTGATATCCGGATGCTCAGAGGATCCTGTGAACTGACGAAGTGATCCATCGCAGGGCCTGACTGATTCTGAGAAGATTATCCTAGAGGCAACTTTGGATAAAAATATTATTTGACCCCTCAAAAATTTGGGCGCCCCTGGCTACCTAGGGCGCCCATGATCACCAGTGTTAGTCATTTTTCTTAAAATTTCAACTTTCTATGTTTTCTCATCTCCTAATGAATTTGCAGTTTTGGGAGCTAGACTAGCCCGATGTTCTGGCCGTCAGATTCACTGAATAGCTTGTTGAATTCTGAGGAGGGTGCTCTGAATGCAACGTCACCTGAAAAGTTGATTTAGGGCCTCAAAAGCTTGGGCGCCCCTAGCTACCTGGGGCGCCCATGTTATCCAAACTTAGTCTCTTTTTTGGATTTTCAACTTTTACACTTTCTTTCTGATCCTCTAATGAATTCTCATTTCTAGATGATCGGGATGTCCGACGAACTAATGGTTGGGCTTGTTGGGTAGCTCGGAGGATTCTGAAGGGGGTCTCTTGGGAATGATATTTCCTAAAAGCTAAATCTAGGGGGTCAAAAGGTTGGGCGCCCCTAGCTAGCTGGGGTGCCCAGCTCCTCCAGAATTAGAATTTATTCTATTATTTTCACCTTGCTTTTGACTTCTAACATTTTCCAAGGTTTTACCCCTCCAATCAGTCGGTGATATCTGATGCTTGTCAACTCCAATGGACCTGCTGACAGTTGCATTGGAAAGCCTGATCAAGACTGAAGAAGTCATGTTGGAGGCGATGACTGCAAATTCACCCATTTGATGCCTCAAAAGCTTGGGCACCTATCTCCTTCTAGGGTGCCCAAGTTCTCCAACCTTAGCCATTTTTCTTCAGTTTTCAACCTTCAAGCTTGAGACCTCATGTTATGCCTTCTATTTATTCTGAGTTTGTCGGCGGCTGACAAATCCGATGGTTATGCCAAGATATTCACTGCAAAGCTGGCAGAATTCTGAAGAGATTCAGCATATTTGCAAACCCTAACTGCTGGATTTGGGCCTCAAAAACCCTAAACGCCTATCTTCTTCTGAGGCGCCCATCATTACCAGACTTCGAATATTTTCTGATGATTTTATGATTTGCATTCTAGTTCTTGGTTGAGACTTATCTGTTTGATCTCCAATTCTAGATGACTGATTGATCAGATGACTACACCGATAGACTCACTGCAGAGATGAGAAGATTCTAAACAACATTGTCTGGGAGCAAAAACCCTAATTTCATCATTTGAGGTTTTGAAAAGTTGGGCGCCTATATCCTTCTATGGCACCCATGGCTAGCAGACTTAATTTTTATTTTGCATTTCAACTCTCTCCTTGTTTCACGTGCTTACCATTGCCTCGGTTGTCGGTGATGAAAAATTTTCTAAGGCATGAATGTTTGGGCGTCTAGACTAAGCTGGGGCACCTGAAGCTTCCAGACAACCATTTTTCCTCAATTTTCAAGATTCTTCGACCTCCATTCTCCATTCTTCACTCCTTGATCATCTGTTGCAGTTTCTCAATCTGAGCAGTGCTTGAGACTCTGAATCTAACATCTGGCAATTGAATGACCTCCATTAATGGCCTTGGAGCTCCTAAAAAAGCTTATGAAAAAGCAGAATAGACCCACTAGGGACAAACTAATCCTTTTGCGATTCTGAATGCACCAGCCTGATGAGGAAGAATTTTCGACCAATCAAAATCAGTTTGAACCCTAGAAGCCAAACTTTCTATTTTTTAGAAAATTTTGCCAGCATGCATTTCGAAAGAAAACCAAAAAATGTTCTATTTTTAGAAAGTTTCTAAAAATAGAAATTTTCCTAAAATTTAGGGCCAAAAAACTAAGATCTGGGTTTTGTAGACTTGGTTGCTATGAGCAGACCGAGATCGTCAGATTTTGAAAATTTCAAGATTTTACCCCTCATCTGGAACATGCAAACCCTAATTTTGACCTTTTTTGACAATTTTGACAAGACTCTTACTCATTTCTTCAAAATGCCTGTGTAGAAAAAAAATTAATTTGGGGTTCAACAGGTATCTTGTTAATATTCCAAATTTAACAACCAAGTATGGGATAGCATTGGGGAATCCAAAGGTTCACACAAGGCATTACATTCTAGGATGGAATTATTATTCCTTGCTTCTTGAGGACAACACTTCTTATCACATTGGAAGGACACAAGGTATGCAAAGATTTTGCTATCATGGCGTTGGCGAGAACATTGAGTTTGCATTGGAGATATAATAGTGAGGAGTTATCAAATGAGACATTGATGGATTCCAACCTTGAGCCAGTTGTTCTTCTCTTAGTTTTAATTAGTGATCAAGTAAATTGTACTCTTAATTTGTTGAGTTGGCATAACTCCCTCAATTTCTGCGGCATGTGGGAGAGGTGCAGATTTGGTTCAAAGGTTTTCATCTCACACATGGATGTATGGTGGCTGTCCAATAATTTTGAGCATAAAATTTTCAGATTTGGCATTGATGACTACAGCTGATTACTTGGGTTGTGTGCACGGAATTGTCACTTCAGTACGTGGAGTTTGAGTGACGATGCTTTTGAGGCTTTGGATCCAGGGATTTGCATGACTATTAGAGTGTTTCACAATGTAAAGCAAGGAGATAGAATTGTGGATTTTGGTTGTATAAGAGTGGAGCAACAAATTCGTGGTGGAGCATTCATAAGATTGATATAGGATCGATGGTGGTCATGGTATTGTAATGTCTCCATTTTGGCCACTCACGCTCTTCTTTGACTAATAGCCTATTTCCAAAAATCCGTAGGTTGATCAAAAGTGAAATTAGGGTTTCCTTGCTTGGAGGTTTGTGGCATTTCTAGGTATTTACTATTTTTAGTAAATACTAATTTTGGCAGTGGTTCAGTTGTCAGCTTTCATTAAGTCTTGCTTCCAGCTCAGTTCTGCTTTCTGTTGGTTTTGAGGTAAAACTTACTATTTTTGGCAGTGGCTATTTTAGTAAGTCTGAAAATTTTAGTGATGGCATCATCGGCCCGATTCAAGTCAAGTCATCTTGTTATCCATGATCTAGGTTTGGCTTTGGGTTTGGTTATCTCCTTGGACTGAGTTTCAGACTTAGTCAATTTTCATGTCTTCAAGTTGTACCCCACGCCTAGGCTTGATGACTTCAAGTTGTTTTAAAGAAGGGGACATAAAGGGGTCAAGTGAGCATTTAATTATTTAATAAATGCTTTATTGTTGCAATATGAAATGGATGCCTAAAGGGGAAGTTGAAAGATATGTTATTATTTCAAAAGTAAAAGGCAAAAAGGTGGCATCCTTTTTGGAAGTTGAAGTGATTCAACTTCTTGGAATTTGAAGAGTTCTTGTTGCTTCATTTGCCAACAAAAGCTTATATATTGCTGCTGTTTGAAGAGCTGATTATCCAATGTTTATGCTAATGTTATGCTGTCAAAATGACAACTTGTTTAATGCTTCGAGGGATGCTTACCTCCTAGTTCCAATCCAATTTCGTGTTTGAAAGACAACACCTAGTTGGTCTTATTGCTGCTTCTCAATCAGACTAGCAGATTGTGCTTCAAAGTTGGTGAATTTTGGTGAGAATTTCAGTTTTAATGTTGCTGATGTATACACAGCTGAAGGTGTTTTTCATTTACAGCTTTTGATGTGAATTTATTTTGGTTATGGGTATTTGATCCTTGCAATTCTATGCTAATGGCGATCATATTTGGAGAATTTCAGAATTTAATTCCAAGTATTTGATTTTTAGCAAGAGAAATCGCCCCTCTTGAGGGCCGTACCATCTTGAGAGTGCTTTGGGATTAGTGCAAAATAATATCATGAGTTTTGATGCAGTTTTGTGGTTTGAGTTTGGGCGCCTATCCTCCAAAGAGACTTTGCATTTCGTTTCATTCAATTCAGAGGTATATTGAAGGAGTTGTGATCATTTTTATGAGTTTGTTGTTTGCTGATAGACATTTCCAGATTGCAGATTTTTATATCAAACTTGTTAGTTTTTGATATAATGCTGGTTTGAGCTTCAATTCTTCATCTTATATCATTGTAAATGTTAGAGGAAGTGATACTCTAACTGTTTAATGTTCTTGGAAGATTATCTATTCTATTTGCAGCTGTTCTTATTCTTTGTAAAGCTAGTTAGTAGTACTAACAGCTCTTCCTTTACTTGCTGCAATTTTATATCTGTTTTACACTCCCACAATTGAGTGGTTGAGTTTTAGAATAAACTTATATCTTGTTTGTAATTTCCCCCCGCGTTATAAGTGGTTGTGTGGACAGTATTCCCCCCACGTTAATAAGTGGAAGAGTGGATTTAAAGGCTGGCTTGCTGCCTAATAATTGTTGTAAACTCACCCACTGAATAAGTGGAGTATTCCCACCACTCTGTGGATGCCCGCCGCAGCGGATGAATTGTTTTAATTGTAATCTTTCCCCCCACT
>VDFB02351775.1:0-23726 GCA_007258455.2 Sequoia sempervirens
TTTTACTTTGGTTTTCTCTCATGTCTAAGACTGGACTCATTAGGCTCTAGGTCACTCATTTTTTTAATGTGAATGGAGACTAGGGTTTACAATTTCTTATGGCCAAACAAAACCCTACACAATTATGATAGGATAAAACTCTACTGTTGAATAGGAAAATTTTCTTCACAATTTAGGCAGTGCTCAATTATCATTTGAATTGAAATCACTAGAGAAAGACTAAGTTGCATTTTCCATCAATTTTCTTATCAAATTTCATGGGCATTCATCCTACTATCTTAATTAATAAGAGGTATTATTTTTTCTTACCCAGATGAAATCTATGTCACCCTAGTTGCAGATAATATCTAGAGCTTCCCTTGCAAATTATTTAGCCTCTAGTATTCCTTCCACTAGCCAATGAACTAGGATACACAATAAACTAGATATCTACTTTCAGTTACAACCGAGATGGGAGCTTGTCACAATTAATATTTGATAGTAAGCTTGTGCAAGTGAACTCACAAGTAGTCATTCAATTTTGAACCTTGATCGTTGATCCTTCAGCTTTAAAACTATATCAATGGTTGATAATCCACCTTGCTACTTTTCTCTCTGCTTTATATGAAATCCTTAAGATTCCAACATGTTGCCTCTTCATGTAGCAGTTGTCACCAATTGTTGGTTCACTTCTTTCTCTTCCATCTTTATCAGCAATGCAAGTACCTTATGTGACAAAATCTCAGCCCTTGGATCTATAACCAGCTTCCCAATCATCTTCATCCCCATTGCTCCTCACTGATTTAACTTTGTATCTTGAGTCCCATCAGGGACAAGAGATGAAAGCACCATAGTTTGACACGTACTCCTGTATAACAATCAATGATACAAAAGACATCGCAAACAGGATGTAGTGAAGTTAGCAAAAGAAAATTCCTCGTAAGGGACCATATCACTCATCGCTAATCATAACCTTAGTGCTAAAAAAAATCCATGAGGTGTGATATCATTGGAAACTCATCATCTCACTCATCGCTAATTATAAAGGGTATGTGCTGGATCATCATGGAAAAAATAGGCCCTTAAGTGGCAAAAAATTCAGAAAAATCAGAGTTACACAACTTGACGTAAAAATTTGAATAAGTTATCTATATAATTTCAAAAATATGTAAGAATAGAATCTATAGCAAATAGAATTTAGTTTCTAAACTACTAGGTTTTATTTTTATAAAAAACTATTTGGTGAAAATTTAAAAGAATTTCAATCGCATTGATGCTTAAATTTTAGGAAAAATAAAAATTAAGTGTTTGTCAGCCACCTAGCAAAATAAAATGATAATATTTTTTATAATATTTTAGACATAAGTAGAGGACTCATGTTTTAGTGTGATGCATATTTTTTGTAATTTTTTTTTTCCAAGTAAATAATTAATTATAAGATTTTTATTACTAGCTTTTTTAAAAATATAAAAGAAACTCATATGTATAGCGACCTGTAGTCAAAACTTCATGAGTCAATTTTTTTTCATTTTGTTTAATCCTATAGTATCACGAAGCATAGATATGATTCATGTTTTGATTCAAAATGTGTCTAGTTTAGAAGCTATTAGATATTTTTCAATTAGCCTATCAGTAGGGCTTTTGGGTTATAATTCAAATGAAAATGAATAATTCTTATTTCTTAAATTCAAAGTAAAAGCATAGAATTTATATTGGTAAGAAGTTGAAGTCTCCTTTAAAACCTTTTCATTTCTTAAAATTTGGAAGTAAACAAAAGAATCATCAGCCACATACCCTACAAATACCCATCATATTGCCACTTTTTGGCCCATCATGATCTTGCATATACCCTAAACAATCCCTTTACAACATACTGGCGATGAGCGATGAAACTAGGATCATGAAGTTGGAAGTCATTGCTTATAACTATTACAACCTTAAGAACTCAAAAAACATTAGCGATAAGAGATCCCATAAGAACCTCACTCATCGCTAATCACAAACAGAAGCTCAAAGAGCAATTAGTGATGAGCGATACCAAAGAGATATCACCTCATCGCTCATTGCTAGTTTAAAACATTATCTCAAAAGTGATCAACGATGAGCAATAAGGACATAAGGTTGGTTGAACTTCTGTGAAAAATTTTATGCACATGTTCAATAAGTTGTTATGACAGAGGGGACTTCCTAGGATGATATGATGAATAAATGAAAACTCGAAAACCCCAAAAACATATTATGGCTTAGTTTTTCTAAACTCATGATGTGGAAATCGACTGCCTAATAGAAAGTATTAAAATAGTGACTGACAACAGGAAATAGGGGGTCAACAACTAAATAGAATGCTCAATTGACATTAAGGAAATTAATTCTAAAACCCTCCTAAATGCAACAAGGGTTTAAGATGAGACAATGAGAATTAAGGTTCCATCAATGGCTCCGACTGTGGACGTATACCTCTTGTAGACATGGCAAGATCACTAGAATCTCAAGTTGAAGCATACCAAAATGTGGATTAAAACCAATGAACCAAATTGGGGAACTACCCAGACAAGGTAGCAAGCCCCAAAACAAAACAAAAGAAAACACACTATATACACAATATACTAAAAGAACATACATAAAAGATAACATACTTAGGAGAAGTATGGCTTTAAGAATTGTCCATGTACTGGTAGTTCAAAAAGTTCACCTATTAGGCTCAGAAGAAAATATGAATCTTCTCCATGAGTGTTGGCTATTAAGTAAGGGCCAATCCATAATGCTTCAAATTTTCCATGTTTTCCCTTATCCTAAACTCTTGGATTCCATGCTAACACCATGATGTTAACTTCGAATTTCCTAGTGGAAGCTTTTCTATCATATAAGTGCTTAACCTGCAATTGCATCTTCAAGTTTTTATCTTGAGCCTCTCTCCTAGATTCATCCAACTACACCAAATTATTTATCATGTGTTGCATATCATCACAAATTTCACTATCATATTCCTACACAAACTTGTACATCTTGAGTGGGTTATTTTGTGGTAATCTTTCCTCTAGACCATACACTAAACCAAATGGTGAATAACCAGTTTCCTTTTTCATAGTCACTCTATCTACCCAGAGTGCCAATTTAATTTTGAGTCCCAAGCCTTTTTGTTCTTCTCCATAATTCTTTTCATTATCTTCATCATGCTCTTATTGCTAGACTCAGCTTGACCATTTCCTTGGGGATGGTAAGGTGAAGAATAAGAGACTTTTATGTTGTGCTTCTCACAAAAATCCTTGAATTCATCTAATCTAAAATACATAGCATTGTCTAAGATAATCCTTTCAGGGACTCCAAATCTGATAAGAATATTATTCAATAGAAAATCAACTACCACCTTGCTTGTTGCCTTCTTTGTAGGTATGGCTTCCACCCATTTTGTAAAGTAGTTAGTAGCAACAAGAATCCATGAGTGACCTCCACTAGATTTTTTTTGTTTCTCCCCGATGAATTCAATTCCCCACTGTTGGAAAGGGGCTTCAACAATCATAGGTATGAGTGGCAGATTCCGTGAAAAATTCAGTTTTCTTAAAAATTGTTGACAGGCACCACAAGTTTTAACAAATTTGTGGGAATCTTTAAAGATTGTAGGCCACCAAAATCTAGCTCTTAAAATTTTGTGTATAGTGGTCTACACCATATAATGACCACCACACACCTCATTGTGCATTTCTTGCAGAAGCTCCAATGCTTTTTTTCAATACACACATTTCAAAACTACTCCATCCAAGCTTCTCCACCATAACTCATTATCAATGATCACATACTTAATAACATATAATTTCAACGTTCTTTTTTCATTATCATCCATATCAACAGGACATTGCAAAGTTTGCAAATACTAGATAATTCTTTTGTACCATCTACATGTTTGCATATCACAGAGAGGTGCTACATCAACTACTTCAGTGTGATTAGCTTGATTGACTTCTAAATTCACCTCTTCCATCAACTTGGCTAGGCCTTGTCCTCTTACTAACTTGGTAATGTGAACCTCAATGTTGAGTTCTTCAATCCTATTGATCCACCTACATCTTCTACCTATTCTCTCCTGTTGAGTAAAAATGTCCTTCACACTTGCACTTGGTACAAAAGAAACAATTGTAGCCCCTTGTAGGTAAGTCCTGAAATTATTTATAGCCTTTACCAAAGCATAGGTTTGTTTCTCAGTAGTGTCATACTTCAATTCTGTAGCCTATAGATATTTGTTGAAAAATGCAATTGGTTGTTCAAAACCTTGCTCATTTTTTGTAGTAAAACAGTGGCAATAGTATGAAAAGAAAAAAAAAGAAAAAGAGAAAATGTGCATTGATTTAGAGAAGTCAGGAGACTTCAAAATTGGAGCCTCTTTAATAGCTTATTTTATCTTCTTAAAATATTGACTGGGCTCTTCACTCCAAAGTACCTTTTCACCCTTCAACATTTTGAAAATATGTCTTGCAATCTGTATAAATTTGGTTACAAATATTCTCAAAAAAATTATTCTCCCAAGAAATGACTAGATACACTTTATATTTCTTGGTTGGGGAATCTTGTCAATAGTTGCTACTCTTTCAGGATCTATCCATACTCCTTGCTTAAACACCATATGTCCTAGTAGTTTTCCCTCGGTGACCCCAAAGGCACATTTCTTCAGATTCAAAGATATTCCATACTCTAGTGACCTGGCAATTTTTTTTTCTAAATGCATGAAATGATCCTCTTCCTTCTTAGAATAAGTGGTCAAGTCATCTTGATATACAACATAAATAGATCAATAAAATATGAGAAAGCTACATCCATATCCCTCAAAAAAGTAGCACCAGCATTTGTTAAGCCAAAAGGTATCCTTACATACACATAAGTACCCCAAGGAGTAGTAAATGCAATCTTGTATACCTTGAGAAACCGTCCATTATTGACAACAGCTCACACCAAGTTACATTTTGTAACATGGCCTCCATGTTTAGTAAGGGATAATTATCCTTTAATGAGGATACATTCAGGTTCCTAAAATCAACACAAAGTCTTATATCCCCATTCTTTTTTCTCACTAGTACTAAATTGGATACCCATGAAGAATGCCTAATGGTTTTTATTATACTAGCCTCCCTTAACTTTATCAACTCCTCCTGCATCTTGGGAGCTATCATAGGATTAATGGATCTTTTCTTCTTTCTGAAGGGTTTTGCATCCTCTTTCAAAGGGATTTCAAGTTGAAACAACTCCTCTTTGTAAGCTTTCAAGTCATCGCACGACTAAGCAAAGACATGCCTATATTTTCTCAACAATGAAATTATCATGGCCTTCACCTTTGGTTTCATCCTTTTTCCTATATAAACCTTCTTTGGGACATTTTCAGTTCCCAAGTTCGCCTCTTCTAAGTCTTATGGGTGCGAAACAAGTTCTTTGGACTTACTAGTTTCTTGATTATCAAAGACCCTTTGAAGCACTACAAGGCCTTTGGGGATTTTGTTTGTTTTCAATTAGATGACCTCTTTTCTGAACATTGTGTTGTGTTGATCAGTATTTTCTACAAATCCACTAAAATCAATCTCTTTTGCTTCATATTTTTTAGCACATTTTAGGAATCTAAAGATATCCTCATCATCATTAAAAATTTTCCAATTGTACACATTGTTAGGGATGGAGGGCCTTGTTTTTATCTCAACCTTTGAAATCCCTAAGAAATTTATATCATCAGGTCTTAATGCAATATTAGCCAGTAGATCAACAACTTTGTTATGTCCTCTCTCCATCCAGTCTATTCCAAAAGCATCAAACTGTCCAATGGAGTCCCAAACAACATTTTTTATATTACCTTAGTCTGTTATTTTTGCAAGCATATTTAGGTCTTACCTAGGATATTACTAACTTAGAATCAACAATTACCATTAGTTTTTTGATTCCATGTTTTTCACCAAATTTCAATCCCAACAAGAAGGATTCATACTTTTCTACATTATTTATACAGACAAAAGATAGTGTAAAAGAAAATGTATAAGTACTTCTACTTGTTGATACTAGTAAAATCCCTGCACCAAATCCATCTTTAGATCTCCCACCCTAAAAGTACATCTTCCATAGCCCTTATTTATCAGACATCCTTGAAATTTCATTTGCTATAGGTGCAGGAAATCTTTCAATATCCTTTGGTACTTCCTCTACCCTAAATCCAGCAATGTCAGTGTCTATGAAAATAATTATGTCATCTTTAGGGACATGTTCCAACATATGTGGGAACCCATATTCTCTCATTACTTGGATATTCCTTCCATCAATGGGAAATGTGGCATAAGACATATCACACTACATACTGCCTCCCATAGATGCACTCCATTTTCGTGATAATAAAATTCTATAATTGGGTGGGATATCAACTACAACCACACTCATTTTAAATCCTTATTAGGAAATCTATTAACCTATATGGAAGCTCATTTATCACACCAACCATAGGGACTTCCTTAGCATCCATGGAATAACACTTACCATGAGTGCTATCAACTTTTAACCCTAATGCATTCATGCTTTTAACTGGAATGATGTTGTTTGATGCACCAGAGAAAATGGTAAAATTCTTTATGAAATTACCCCCAACTATCAAAGTAAAAAAAAATAGATCTATCTTATTTGGACAAGTATTCACAGAATTTCAAAGAAAAATGTGGGGAATCTCAGCAATTACTCCTTCGGCTTCCTTACCCTTTTTGTCCTTATCACTTAGTTTTGAAGGAGCAGGTTCCACTAAATCATTACTAGTTATAGCAGCACCAGTGATAAGGTTCATTGCCTTTTGTTTGTGTTCTTCTATCCTCATCATTTCAAGAAAAGGTACATACACTTTAACTTGGCTAAGTAACTGAAACATGTCAATAGGAGTATATTTGGGAAATTAAGTTGAAGGTATACCTAGTTCATGGTTATTTTCCTTCTATTTATTTTTGGTTGCTTCAGCCTTATGTTTAGTATCCTTCTTTACAGCTTCAGGAATTTGCTTCTATGTCTTTAATTTTTTAGTAGAAAATTTGTGTCTAGGAATAGCTTTTAACTTGCCCATTCTCTTGGCCCAAATTTTATCTCCCTTGTCTTCTTTCTCTTTGAGAGCTTGTATTTTTTTATCAGGTTCATGTTCCTTTCCCTTAGTCTTTTTTTCTTTGATGAACAGACTGACAGGATTACCTTGTTCACCTCTGACAATTCTATTCCTAAAATGATAAGAACCTCTAGCTTGAGCAACTAAGACTATTGTATCCTATACAATTTCTTCCGTAGAAGGCCTTCAGAATGAGACACCACCTTCAATCACCTCCAAATTGTAGGCCTTGTCATTATTGGTGTCATCCTCATCAGAAAGAACTTGCTGATGATATGTGTTAGAAATTTGCCTTTCATTGTCAACATATACTTTAAAAGAATCTTCATCAGAAGAACATTCACTATAGGCAATATCAAAATCACCCATAATCATAAGCACATCGTCGTCCTCTTTATCTTACTGATCACATTCCTTAAGCATGTTATCTTCCATCTCCACCATCTGTGCCACTGCACACTATTGTGAGGAATGGTGGTGCAACCTATGGGGTCTCTCATTCCTTTGGTAATTTCTTTGTTGGGCCTTCTCTTTCTTTCCAATTTTATCATTGATGGTTTTCATGAAGCTTTCAAGCTTGTCTTCAATGGTTCACCCTTTAGTGCTTGAATTATTTTCTTTCCTTTATGAAATTTTGAAAAGTATTGGATCATCTCATCTTGTAACTTTACCATTTATTTTACTGATGTTTCCTCTTAAATATTGAGGACGCTTATCTAGTAGATGATTTAACTCATCTTTGCATCAAAAGCATTGTAGTAATTTACCAAGCATACATGATCATTTAAGTGTAAATGAGGAGGCAATCTTTTTCTAGCCTTTTGGAACCTTGTATTAAATTCATCAATGGATTCATTGGACCCATTCACAATATTGTTGAATTGATTCAACAGAAAACTTGAATCAGTCTTATCACCATATTGTTCTCTAAAAACCCTTATGAACTCTTCCCAATAGCCAATGCTCTCAGTAGGTAAACTTCTATACCATTCTCTGGCATCCTCAACAAGAGACTGCATGAATAATTTCATCATGAGATCTTCTTCTTTTACCTCAAAGTCATCCATAACGTTAGTGAATGATTTGAGGTGGTCTTCACCACTTAGAGCATTATTTCCAGAGAATTTTACTATAGCAAGCCTAAAATATTTAGGGAATGGATTGGGATAGCCAGGTATTCCAGTGAACCATAACTATTAGTATTTGTCTACTTCAGTGGTCTCCTAGTATGTGTATCCCTATGATCATCTATGTGTTCATCATTCTTCCTACTATCAGAGTAGCTACCATGCCTTTTGTTACCAATTTCACCATCACCTCCTTCTTTCCTACCTCCTTCATTATCTTCAAAGTGAGACTTATCATTCTTATTTCCTCCTCCACCACCATTTCCATGATTTCCACTACCACTTCCCCTAGGGGTATGTCCATCAGATTTCCTTTTCTACAACTCACTATTAGTATGTCCAGAACTCGAGGCTTCTGGTATGTGAGTGGTCATTTGAAGGAATGTAATATTTCTAACCACTTCAATATTAGAGCCTATTATTTCAACTTTTTAAAAATATTCTCTCAGCTTTTCACCTTCCAACTATAACCTTAGTATCTCAGGATTTGGAGGTATGTCAGATGGGGTTGGATCAATTTTGGCTTTATTTGTGGGGATTTTAGTAAATGAAGCATTGGTTTTATCATTGGTTTTGAATGTAGTTTTCTTGGGTGGGTCAACAGGTATCTTCCCATGATCTACAAATGATGCTTTCTTAGTAATAAAAGGAGGATCTAAGGCTTTAGTGGTCAAGATAGATGTAGTATAAGTATCAATAGTTGAAGCTCCCATTGTGACTATTGCTCCAGGAATATCATCAGTCATCTTAGGAATATTTTCCTTAGAGGTTCTACACCTTGCGGCTTCCTCTCTCATCTTCTCCAAATTTCTCCTTCTAGCATCTCTCTCAAGTTGCTTAGCTCTAATCCTATCTTACTTTTCTTTCAAATCTTTCTTTCTTCTTTCTTCTTATTTCAGGAGTCTTAACTCTTCTTCTTTAATGGATTTCATGTCATCATCTATATCTTCCTCATTTTCCAGAATATCTCCATGTTCACTTGGGGCAGGAGTAAAGTAAGGTTGGTCAGTGGGATCTTCCTCAAGAGAAAAGTGGACTGGCATATCAAGGGATTTACCTTGTGGCTTAAAATTCTTTGCATTGAAAATGGACCCAATTCTCAGGGTTGAGGACTCATATAATTTCTTATTCTTTCCCAAAAACTCCCACCTATCCTCCTCTCTTGAAACATTTCTCTCAGTATCAAAAACTTCTTCTACTAGAAAACTTCCCTGGTCTATCTTAGATTATTCAGCATTATGTCCTTCTTCATGGACATTTGCACTACTTATATCAACATGAAAAGTAGGAGATATATCAGGATGGAAATAAATAGACTTACTTGATTTAGAGTGTTTCCTGACCCATTCAGGTTGCTTTTCCTTTGTAGGTTTAGATTCTTCCTTCTACCCAGGATGATTCTTTGCATAACTTCTATTCTTCCTCATAATGTCAAGTACTGCAAAATATTTTTTGTTGTTTTCTTCTGGGGAGTTAATCTTCACACTGGTACTAGAGAACTCAAAGTTTCCACCTAGGATACTGGGAAACAAAAAGTGATTGCACTTTGATTTTGTACTTGTTACTCTAGAAAAGATTTTGAACATTACCTTATAGATAGTGGAAAAATGAAATAATACCTAACACATAAGACCTAGTATGATGGGACTAATGCAATAAACTTAAAACCGATTATTCCTTAAACAACAAGGAATATTCACAATGAACAACTAACTCTAGATGTACCTAATTTGAAGTGAGAGACATTTGGAATTTTGTTTTAGGTTGGATTTTATGATATCTTTGTAATTTTGATTTCAAACTGGCATGAAAATACTGAGTGGTGCAATTTCAAGACTACTTTCTCTCCTATGTGCTTGCTTTGAGTTTTGGATATATATAATCAAGGATTATTTTGTTCATCTCCATTGGTTTTTAGTGGGTGTGTGGTTTATTTCTTTCCTATTAATTCAAAGAATTAATATAAGTGCTTGAATGAAGTTGTAGATTCAGGTGAATTAAGTGTTAGGATACCAGTAAGAAGCAGTGTTCAAAATATTATGCTGAAATATTGTAATGCAGCATTTCAAAGCTTTATGTAATGTTAGTTTAAAGATTTTTATCAGATTATGTGGGTGATTAAGTTGACTTTTTTCCAATAAATGAAGCACTGGTATAAGTGGTTTGTTCATGCTATATTTTATTGGTTGATTCAACAACTGATGAATTTTTAATCAAATTTACTTGTTTATCTTTGTACATGCATGTGTTGAGTATTAATGAATCATATATCTCATGCTTAGTGTGTACAATTCCATAAAGGTAAGCCATACCTTTAAGGTATTATCTCTACTAAGAATATAAAGGACATTTATCTGTTCACTATGTGTTTGATACTTTGGCACATGAGTATCTGAAAGAACAATGTTGGGATCACCCTCCTAGGTTTAATAGATCTCGATGTGCAAGGGAGAAAGGTATATTTTATTCACTCTCCCATTCGTTGGCCATATCAACCCATTAAGTCTGAATATGAGAGAGTGGCTACTCTTTAGGACTCATTACATTTTTTTATTTGGGAACCAATAGATTGGTGACTCTACTAGGGACTAGCTAAGTCCAAAAGTCTCTAAGTTTAGATCAGGTACATTAAGAGTCAGTTGTTTGTTGTGAATATTCCTTGTTGCTTAAGGAATAATCGGTTTTAAGTTTACTGCATTAGTCCCATCATACTAGGTCTTATGTGTCAGGTATTATTTCATTATGCCACTATCGATAAGGTAATGTTCAAAATATTTTTTGGAGTAATAAGTACAAAAACAAAGTGCAATCACTTTTTGTTTCCCAGTATCCTAGGTAGTGACTTTGAGTTCTCGAGTACCAGTTTGAAGATTAAATCTCCAAAAGAAAAGAAGAAAAAAGATTTTGCAGTACTTCACATTATGAGGAAGACTAGAAGCTATGAGAAGAAGAATCTTGAACTGAATGTAGAATCTAAACTTACAAAGGAAAAGCAAGCTGAATGGGTCGGGATACACTCTAAATCAAGTAAGTGTGTTGATTTCCATTTTGATATATCTCCTACTTTTCATGTTGATATAAGTAGTGAAAAATTCCATGGACATAATGTTCAAGAATCTAGGATAGACCAGGGAAGTTTTCCAGTAGAAGAAGTTTTTGATACTCAGAGAAATGTTTCAAGAAAGGAGGATAGGTGGGAGTTTCGGGGAAAGAATAATAAATTCTCTGAGTCCTCAACCTCGAGAATTGGGTCCATTTTCAATGGAAAGATTTTTAATCCATGAGGTAAATCCCTTGATGAGCTAGTCCAATTTTCTTTTGAGGAAGATCCCACTGACCAACCTTACTTTACTCCTACCCCAAGTGAACATGGAGATATTCTGGAAAATGAGGAAGATATAGATAATGACATGAAATCCATTGAAGAAGAAGAGTTAAGACTCCAAGAACAAGAAGAAAGAAGAAATAAAGATTTGAAAGAAAAGGAAGATAGGATTAGAGCTAAGCAACTTGAGAGATGCTAGAAGGAGAAATTTGGAGAAGATGAGAGAGGAAGCCACAAGGCATAGAACCTCTGAGGAAAATATTTCTTATATGACTAATGATATTCCTGGAGCAACAATCACAATGGGAGCTTCAGGTACTAGTACTTATACTACACCTATCTCGACCACTAAACCATCAAATCCTCTTGTTATTACTAAAAAAGCATCATTTGTAGATCATGGCAAGAGACCTATTGACCCAACAAAGAAAACTACATTCAAAACCAATGATAAAACCAATACTTCATTTACTGAAATCCCCACAAATAAATTCAAAATTGATCCAACCCCATCTGACATAGCTTAGAATCTTGAGATACTAAGGTTGCAATTGGATGGTGAAAAGCTGAGAGAAGATTTTAAAAAAGCTAAAATAGTAGCCTCTAATGTTGAAGTGGTTAGAAAGATTGCATTCCTTGAAATGACCACTCACATACTAGAAGCCTCGAGTTCTAGACATACTGATAGTGAGTTGAAGAAAAGGGAATCTGATGGATAGACCCCTGGGGGAAGTGGTGGTGGAAATCATGTAAATGGTAGTGGAGGAAGAAATAAGAATGATAAGTCTCACTTCAAAGATAATGAAGGAGGTAGGAAAGAATGAGGTGATGGTGAAAGTGGTAACGAAAGGGATGGTAGCTACTCTGATAGAAAGGAGGATGATGAATACAGAGATGATCATAGGGATATACATACTAGGAGGCCACTCCAAGTATAAAAATACCAACAGTTATGATTCACTGGAATACCCGGCTATCCCAATCCATTCCCTAAAGATTTTAGGCTTGCTCTAGTAAAATTCTCTGGAAATAATGCTCTAAGTGGAAAAGACCACCCCAAATCTTTATGTCATGATGAAATTATTCATGCAATCTCTTGTTTAGGATGTCAGAGAATGGTATAGAAGTTTACCTACTAAGAGCATTGGCTCTTGGGAAGATTTCATAAGGGTTTTTAGAGAACAATATGGTGATAAGACTAATTCAAGTTTTTTGTTGAATCAATTCAACAATATTGTGCAAGGGTCCAATGAATCTATTGCCGAGTTTAATACAATATTCTAAAAGGCTAGAAAAGATTTCCTCCTCATTTAAACATAAATGATCATGTATGCTTGGTAGATTACTACAATGATTTTGATGCAAAGATGAGTTACCATTTGCTAGATAAGCATCCTCAATCTTTAAGAGAAGCTTTTAAGATGGTATAACATATTAAAAAATAAGCAAAAAAACTAGTAAACTTGGCAGACGAGATGATCAGAGACTTTTCAAATTTTCAAAAAGGGAAGAAAGGAATTCAATCACTAAAGGGAGAACCATTAAAGACAAGCTTGAAGGCTTCATGAAAACCATCAATGATAAAATTGAAAAGCAAGAGAATGCCCTACTTAGAAATTACCAAAGGAATGAGAGACCCCCTAGGTTGCAAGACCACTCTTACAATACCAATTGGTATAATGGGAAGGATATCTCAAATAATCAAAGAAATGCCTAAAACAAAGTTCCTCTAGACCCTCTACAAAAGAATTCAGGAAATTTGTTTTAAGATACTCCTTGGGGTATGACTTGTCAAATGCCACATTCCTCACAATAGTGTGCAGTGGTACAAATGGTGGATGTGGAAGAAAACATGCCTAAGGAATGCGATCAGCAAGATCAAGAGGAGGACGATGTGCTTATGATTATGGGTGATTCTGATATTTCCTATATTGAATGTTCTTCTGATAAAGATTCTTCTAAAGTAGATGTTGACAATCAAAGGAAAATTGCTAACACATATCATTAGTAGGTCCTTTTTGATGAGGCCTACAATTTGGAGGTGATTGAATATTGTGTCTCATTGAGAAGTCCTTCTACAGAAGAAATTGCAAAGTATACAACAGTCTTAGCTGCTCAAGCTAGAGGTTCTTATCATTTGAGGAATAAAACTGTCAGAGGTGAACAAGGTAATCTTGTTGGTCTGTTTGTCAAAGAAAAAAATACTAAAGGAAAGGAACATGAACTTGATAAAAAAATATAAGCTCTCAAAGAGAAAGAAGACAAGGGAGATACAAATTTTGCCAAGAGAACGAGAAAGTTAAAAGCTATTCCTAGACACAAATTTTTTGCTAAAAAATTAAAGACACAGAAGCAAGTTCCTGAAGATGTAGAGAAGGATACTAAATGTAAGGATGAAGCAACCAAAATAAACAAAAGGAAAATAGCCATGAACCAGGTATTCCTTCAACTGAATTTCCCAAATATAATCCTATTGACATGTTTCAGTTACTTAGCCAAGTTAAAGTGTTTGTACCTTTTCTTGAAATGATGAGGATAGAAGAACACAAAAAAAATTTAGTGGCCCATATCATTGGCACTGCTATAACTAGTAATGATTTAGTGGAACCCACTCCTTCAAAACTAAGTGATAAGGACAAAAAAGGTAAAGAAGTTGAAGGGGTAATTGCTGAGATTCCCCACATTTTTCTTGGAAATTATGTGAATACTTGTCTAGATAAGATAGATCTATTTTTTCTTACTTTGATAGTTGTGGGGAATTTCATAACGACTTGTATTATTGAGTCTAGTTAATCAAACAACATTATGCCAACTAAAATCATGGATGCATTAGGGTTAAATTTTGATAGCACTCATGGTAAGTGTAATGCCATGGATGCTAGGGAAGTCCCTGTGGTAGGTGTGATAAATGAGCTTCCATATAGGTTAGCAACTTTCCCTAATAAGAATTTTAAAATGAGTGTGGTTGTAGTTGATATACCATCTAATTATGGAATGTTATTATCATGAAAATGGAGTGCATCTATGGGAGGTAGTATGTAGTGTGATATGTCTTATGCCACATTTCACATTGATGGAAGGAATATCCAAGTAATGAGAGAATCTAGGGTCCCACATATGTTGGAACATGTCACCAAAGATGACATAATTCTTTTCATAGACACTGACATTGGTGGATTTAGGGTAGAGGAAGTACCAAAGGAGATTGAAAGATGTCCTATACCTATAGCAAATGAAGTTTCAAGGATGTCAAATAAAGAAGGACTATGGAAGATGTACTTTGATGGTGTGATCTCTAAAGATTGATCTGGTGCAGGGATTCTACTAGTATCACCAACTGGAAGTACTTATAATTTTTCTTTTACACTATCTTTTGTTTGTACAAATAACATAGTAGAATATGAAGCCTTGTTGGGATTGAGACTTACTAAAAAAAATGGAATCAGAAAACTAATGGTAATTGGTGATTCTAAGCTAGTAATATCCTAGTTAAGAGCTAAATATGCTTGCAAAAATAACAGACTAAGGCAATACTAGAATGTTGTTTGGGACTCCATTGAACAGTTTGATGCTTTTGGAATAGACTGGATGGAGAGAGGACATAAAAAAGTTGATGATCTACTAGCTAATATTGGATTAAGACCTAATGATATAAATTTCATAGGGATTTCAAAGGTTGAGATAAAAACAAGGCCCTCTAACCCTGACAATATGTACAATTGGAAAATATTTAATGATGATGAGGATATCCTTAGACTCCTAAAATGTGTTGATAAATATGAAGGCCACAATATTGATTTTAGTGGAATTTTTGAAAATAAAAATTGACAAGACACAATGTTTGGAAAAGAGGTCATCCAATTGAAAACAAACAAAATCTCCAAAGGCCTTGTAGTGCTTGAAATGGTCTTTGATAATCAAGAAATCAGTAAGGCCAAAGCAACTATTGCCCACCCAAAAGAATTAGAAGAAGTGAACTTGGGAACTAAAAAATGCCCCAAAGAAGGTTTGTATAGGAAAAAGGATGAAACCAAAGGTGAAGGCCATGGTAATTGCCTTATTGAGAGAATATAGGCATGTCTTTGCTTGGTTGTACAATGACTTGAAAGCTTACAAAGAGGAGTTGTTTCAGCATGAAATAGCTTTGAAAGAGGATTCAAAACCCTTCAAATAGAAGTAAAGACCAATTAATCCTATGATAGCTCCCAAGATGTTGGAGGAGTTGATAAAGTTAAGGGAGGCTAGTATAATAAAACCCATTAGGAGTTCTTCATGGGTATCCAATTTAGTACCAGTGAGAAAAAAGAATGGGGATATAAGACTGTGTGTTGATTTCAAGAACCTGAATGTATCCTCATTAAAGAATAATTATCCCTTACCAAACATGGAGGCCATGTTACAAAAGGTAACTGGGTGTGAGTTGTTGTCAATGATGGATAGTTTCTCAGGGTATAATCAAGTAAAAGTGAAGGAGTCTGAGCAATACAAGACTAAATTTACTACTCCTTGGGGTACTTATGTGTATGTAAGGATGCCTTTTGGCTTAAAAAATGTAGGTGCTACTTTTCAGAGGGAGCTATGGATGTAGCTTTCTCATATTTTATTGATGTATTTATGGCTATATATCAAGATGACTTGACCACTTATTCTAAGAAAGTAGAGGATCATTGCATGCATTTAGAAAATGTTTTTGTCAGCTCACTAGAGTATGGGATATCTTTGAATCTGAAGAAATGTTCCTTTGGGGTCACCGAGGGAAAATTGCTAGGACATATTGTGTCTAAAGAAGGAGTAAGGATAGATCTTGAAAGAGTAGCAAGGTATGTGCAGGATCATTATGGTCCAAAAAGTGGTCATATGATGGGTATTTGTAGGGTATATGGCTAACGACTTTGTTTTACCCAAAATTGATGGAATGAAAAGGGTTTTTAAAGGATATTCTCAACTTTCCACCAATATAAATTATGCTTACCTTGAATTTAATAAATAATTATTCTTCATTTTATATTTGAATTACAACTAAAGACCTGATTGATAGGTTGATTGAAAACCATCTATAGTTTTCAAACGTTATCATATTTTTTGGAATCCAAAACATGCATCACATTCTATGCTTTTCATACTATAGGATTGAAAAAATAAAAATTGAATTTCATGAAGTTTTGACAAAGTTATGGCAGTTAGACATATGATTTTTATATTTTTTAAAAGTTGTAATAAAAAAATCATAATTAATTATTTACTTGGAAAAAAATTACAAAAAAATATGCATCACATCCGGACATGAGTCCTCTACTTATGTCTAAAATCTTATAAAAAATATTATCATTTTATGGTGGTTAGGGTGGTCAGACAGACACCTACTTCTATTTTTCCCTTGAAATTTAAGTACTATTGCATTGAAATTTGAAATTTTCACCAAATAGATATATTATTTTTTAA
Organism: Sequoia sempervirens; assembly: GCA_007258455.2. Lineage (NCBI taxonomy): Eukaryota > Viridiplantae > Streptophyta > Pinopsida > Cupressales > Cupressaceae > Sequoia > Sequoia sempervirens. Next base: position 16,979 of record VDFB02351775.1, read on the forward strand.
AATAAACCTAGTAGTTTAGAAACTAAATTCAATTTGTTATAGATTCTATTCTTACATATTTTTGAAATAATATAGATAACTTATTCAAATTTTTACATCAACTCCCTAACTATGAGTTTTTTGAATTTTTTGCCACTTAAGGGCCTATGTTTTCCATGATGATCCTGCACATACCCAACAACTATTGACAAGATTCCCCAGCTAATAAATGTCAAGCGTATTTATTCATTTTTTGGGAAAATAATTTTTTTGAGAAGATTTGTAACCAACTTTGCAAAGATTAGAAGACCTATTTCCAAAATGTTGAAGAAGGGTGAAAAGGTAATTTGGAGTGAAGAGCCCAGTCAATCTTTTAAGAAGATCAAACAAGCTATTAAAGAGGCTTGAATTTTGAAGTCTCCTGACTTCTCTAAACCAATGCACATTTTCTCTTTTTCTTCTTTTCATACTATTGCCACTGTTCTACTACAGAAAAATGAGCAAGGTTTTCAACAACCAATCACATTTTTTAGCAAATCTCTATAGGTTGTTGAATTGAAGTATGAAACTGTTGATAAACAAGCCTATGATTTGGTAAAGGCTGTAAATAATTTCAGGACTTAACTACAAGGCGCTATAGTTGTTACTTTTGTACCAAGTGCAACTATGAAGGAAATTTTTACTCAGCAGGAGACAATGGGTAGAAGATGTAGGTGGATCAACAGGATTCAAGAATTTAACATTGAGGTTCACATTACCAAATTAGTAAGAGGAAAAGGCCTAGCCAAGTTTATGGAAGAGGCAAATTTAGAAGCCAATTAAGTTAATCACATTGAAGTAGTTGATGTAGCACCTCTCTGTGATATTCAAACATGTAGATGGTACAAAAGAATTATCCAGTATTTGCAAACTTTGCAATGTCCTGTTGATATGGTTGATAATGAAAAAATAATGTTGAAATTACATGCTATTATGTATGTGATCATTGATAATGAATTATGGTGGAGAAGCTTGGATGGAGTACTTCTGAAATCTGTAGATGGAAAAAAAGTGAAGCACCCTTCAAAATCTGCATACCTATTAAACTTCATGACAAAGGTTAGTGCATACAAACTTGATAAGTACTCCTATGAAATAACATGTCAATGCTCAAGAAATGCAGCAAATAACAAGGATTAAAAGACATATAAAAGCATTGCATGCACCTATTCCATATTGGATTGGTGTCACTTGTGCAAAGTGACGCTTTCCCAATCCTTGCTAAGCTCCATGATAGATGCCTTGAAGATGGAGTGAAATGGGAAAAATTAGTTCTCAATTGAAGAGAGTAACTTTGCATAAGATTGTGGATGATTTGTTGAAGAATGAAGCTTCCATTTATAGACTCTCAAGTTGAAAGAGTGTTAAAAAGAGAGCAATGTGGGATAATGTTTTAGCCAATGAGATGGAGCCACTTGTCACCTTGTGAATGGTTGAGGAATGTGCCAGTTTTGGTCAATGTGCCCATAAATGAGAATGGTTGGCATTTTTTAAATTCAAATTTGGCTTGTTGGAGGGAGAAAAAGTGACTTTAATTCCAAGTGGGGGACATGTAAGAGGGAAGTTATTGCCATTTTTGAAGGGACAAGTCAACTTGCTTTCAAATTCAAACTTGAGGAATATTCTCAAAAGATGCTTTGTTGAGGGAAAATGATGATTTTAATAAATGAACTAAAATGCTTTATTGGTGCAAGTGGGAAAAGCTAGAGGATGTGATGGGTGATTAGATTAGATTAATCAGGATTAGATTAGTTAAGATGATGTTAGATTCTTTTGACCCATTTTGGCTTAAATACTTTGATTTATTTAAATAAAAAGGGATGTAATATGAATTTGGGATTTAATTAAATAAAGTTTGGTTTATTTAATTAAAAGGGTGATGTGAGATAAAGGTTAATCACTTTGAAGGAGATGAACCTAGGAGATGATTTATGAAAGATGGAATGTTAGGATGCAATTTAAAATTGATTTATTTAAATGAGGTAATGGTAAAGTGAATTTATTTGATTGAAGGATGAAATGTTAGATTTAATTATATTAAGGTTATTTAATTAAATTGGTGGATTGAAATGCATGCATATTTTGCGTGTCTACAAAAAGCATTGGAGCTTCTACAAGAAATGCACAATGGGGTGTGTGGTGGTCATTATATGGTGAAGACCACTGCACACAAGATTTTAAAAGCTAAATTTTGGAGGCCTACAGTCTTTAAAGATGCACACAAATTTGTTAAAAATTATGATGTCTATCAATGATTTTCAGAAAAACTGAAGTTTTCAGTGAATCTGCCACTCAGACCTATGACTGTTGAAGCTCCTTTCCAACAGTGGGGAATTGATTTCATTGGGGAAATACTAGAAAAATATAGTGTAGGTCACTCATGGATCCTTGTTACTACTAACTACTTTACAAAATGGGTGGAAGCCATACCTAAAAGAAGGAAACAAGTAGGGTGGTAGTTGATTTTCTGTTGAATAATATTCTTATCAGATTTGGTGTCCCTCAAAGGAATATCTCAAACAATGCTATGTGTTTTAGATCAAATGAATTCAAGTATTTTTGTGAGAAACACAACATACAAGTCTCTTATTCTTCACCTTACCATCCCCAATAAAATGGTCAAGCTGAGTCTAGCAATAAGAGATTGATGAAAATAATCATAAGAATTATGGAGAAGGACAAAAAGGCCTAGGACTCAAAATTGAAATTGGAACTCTGGGCAAATAGATTGACTGTGAAAAAGGCCACTAATTATTCACCATTTGGTTTAGTGTATGGTCTGGAGGCAAGATTGGCATAGAATAACCTGCTCAAGATGTACAAGTTTGTCCAGGAATATGATGGAGAAATCTGTGATGATATGCAACATAGGATAAATAATTTAGTGCAGTTAGTTAAATCTAGGAGGGAGGCACAAGATAAAAACTTGAAGATGCAATTACAGGTTAAGCAGTTATATGATAGAAAAGCTTCCCCTAGGAAATTTGAAGTATGGTGTTAGCTTGGAATACAAGAGTTCAGGATAAGGGAAAACATGGAAAATTTGAAGCATTATGGATTGGCCCTTACTTTATAGCCAACACTCACAAAGAAGATTCATATTTTCTTCAAAGCCTAATAGGTGAACTTTTTGAACTACTAGTTCATGGACAGTTCTTAAAGCCATACTTCTCCTAAGTATGTTAGCTTCCATGTACATTCTTTTTCTATATTGTGTATATAGGTGTGTTGTCTTTTGTTATGTTTTGGGGCTTGCTACCTCATCTGGGTAGTTCCCCAGTTTGGGTCCTTGGTTTTAATCCACGTTTTGGTCTGCTTCAACCTAAAATTCTAGTGATCTCGCCATGCCTATGAGAGGAATACATCCCCAGTCAGAGCCACTGATGGAGCCTTAATTCTTAGTTTCCCATCTTAAACCCTTGATGCATTTAGGAGGGTTTTAGAATTAATTTCCTTAAAGTCAATTGAGTGTTCTATTTGGTTATTGACCCCCTTATTGCTTGCTACCAGTCACTATTTTAATACTTTCTATTAGGCAGCCGATTTCCTCATCATGAGTTAAAAAAAACTAAGTTGTAATATGTTTTTGGGGTTCTTGAGTTTTCATTTATTTATCATATCATCCTAGGAAGTCCCCTCCATCATAACAACTTATTGAGAACGTGCATAAAAGTTTTCACTTAAGTTCAGCCGACCTTATGTCCTTATCACTCATCATTGATCACTTTTGAGATAATGTTTTAAACTAGCGATGAGTGATGAGGTGATATCTCTTTGGTATTGCTCATTGCTAATTTCTCTTTGAGCTACTATCTATGATTAGCAATGAGCAAGTTTCTTATGGGATCACTTATCACTAATGTTTTTTGAGTTCTTAAGGTTGTAATAGCGATAAGTGACGACTTCTCACTTCATTATCCTAGTTTCTTCACTCATCACCAGTATGTTGTAAATGGATTGTTTACAATTAGCGATGAGTGAGATGGTGAGTTCCCAATGATATCACACCTCGTAGATTTGTTTTGAGTGATATGGTCCCTTACAAGGAATTTTCTCTCACTAACCTAACTACATCCTATTTGTGATGTCTTTTGTATCATTCATTGTTATGCAAGTGTATGTGTCAAACTATGGTGCATGCATCTCTTGTCACTAATGGGAGTCAAGATACAAAGTTAAAGTAGCAAGGAGTGATGGCAATGAAGATGATCGGGAAGTCGACTATAGATCCAAGGGCTGAGATTTTGTCACATAAGGTACTTCCATCACTAATAAAGATGGAAGAGAAAGAAGTGAACCAACGATTGGTGACAAATACTACATGAAGAGGAAACGTGTTAGAATCTAAAGGATTTCATATAAAGTAGAGAGAAAAGTAGCGAGGTGGATTGTCAACCATTGATGCAGTTTTGAAGCTGAAGGATCAACGATGAAGGTTCAAAATTGAATGGCTACTTGTCAGTTTTCTTGCACAAGCTTATTATCAAATATTAATGGTGACATGCTCCCCTCTCGTCCATAACTGAAAGTAGATATCTAGTTTATTGTGCATCCTAGTTCACTGGCTACCAGAAGGAATACCAGAGGCCAACAAATTTGCAAGGGAAGCTCTAGAGATTATCTGCAACTAGGGTGACATGGCTTTCATCTGAGTAAGAAAAACTAGTACCTCCTATTAATTAAGATAGTAGGATGAATACCCATGAAAGTTGATAAGAAAATTGATGGAAAATGCAATTTATTCTTTCTCTGGTGATTTCAATTTGATAATTGAGCACTGCCTAAATTGTGAAGAAAATTGTCTTGTTCAACAGTAAAGTTTTATCCTGTCATAATTGTGTAGGGTTGTTTTTGGTCGTAAGAAATTGTAAACCCTAATCTCCATTCACATTACAAACATGAGTGACCTAGAGCCTAGTGAGTCCAGTGTTAGACATGAGAGAAAACCAAAGCAAAAAAGGGTCAAAATGCCTAAAACTTAGCATGCTTTAGTTGAAGCCAATGCCAAACCAGTAGTTATGTCTAACCCTTTGCCTAGTACCCTTGTGGCTTGCACAAGGTCAAGAAGTGCAAAGATGGAAATAGAAAAGTTAATGTAAGAAAATTATGGAGGTATCAGAGAGGGAGGGTCATGAATTGGTAAAAGGACCACAAGACAAGTTGTTACCACTAGGTTGATTGATAATGTTGGCGATATTTGTGAGAAACCCTAGCCCCATAGTGGATGGAAATTTTTTAAGTATGCTTTCAACATGTGAAATTCTAGTAAGCTTGCATGCTTTTTGTTGGGATTGAACTTGGGAAAGCTAGTAGTCCCAAATGTGTTTGTGGAGGTTGATTTAATGGTGGAGCTAGCAAGGCACTATAACCCTACTGATAGGAAAATCAAGAGTGAGAATCGTAATATAATTCTAGAGGTGACTAAGGATAAAATTTTGGACATGTTTGGGTTGAATCCCAATTACATTGCAAAGTTCAAGTGTGCTGACTTGTAAGCTAAATATCAAGGAAGAAAATTTGCAGATAGAGAAGCAATACTTGTGCGACATAGAAGGAATAGAAAAAAGTTCATTGTTCAAGATGTTGAGCCTTTTGAGTGTGAAGAATTTGAAGACTATTTCAAGAACACTTATTATTGTCTGAACTAGGTGCTAGCTCAGGATTTTGAGGTTAGAATAGCGCCTGATTTGTTGGTGATGGTGGTAGATATACAAGAATACAATTGAAACACTAGTTTTGACTATGTTAATTTTGTTGCCCAACAAATGCATGAGGATTTTCTCAATTTGAAAATGGAATTGCTCCCTTTATCTTCCCCTCATTATTTGTTACTAATGCACATGCTCTTGTGGGAAGGTGATTATGAGTGGAAAAGAAAATTGAATTTAAGAATTGTGAACAATGAAAATGAGGCCATCCCTATGCAAATGTGGACATATATTTGGGATCATGATTGCTCCAATTCTAACTACATTTTTTTTCCAATATTGTAAGACATGATATCTTAGATTCATTGGGTGTGGCACCTAGATTCAAAATTTCTATAGAAATAAGAAATGTCATGCGCCCAATGGATGTACCATGTTCTGCAGCCACACATAATTGGGCTGACTGGTGTTTACATTTTGAATATATTTTGACTAGGGTTTATGGAGTTAAAGTGGCACCCCATTGTTTACCCTTGTATGTCTCAGACAAGTTGGATTTCATGGAAGTCATGGATTTTGAAATGTTTATAAAGGAATTAAAGGGCTTTGTGGTATACCCCCAATCCTCTTTTGCCTATTTTAAGGCCACTTCCCTTGAAGGGTATGAGAAATTTGGCATTATGGAAAATAATCTTAGAATGCCTATAGATGTGGTTAGATTTTTTTATCCAGAAGGATTTGTGGCTAGAAAGAGAAGAAAAAATAAGTTAGGCATCCTACATCATGAATCTCTCTATAAAAATGGTGTACTAAGAAATCTGACAAGTGATGAGGCTGTTATGGCTAGGAAAAGGGAAAGGACAACTATGACAAAACTTGAGGATAAAATTATGAAAATTAATGCCTTCTACATCAGTTCGTACAATGAAATTGCAAATCCCTTGGAGAGGGCCTTTACTATGATAAGGGACTATCAGTCTAGTCAATTTAAAGTAAAATTAAAGGAGGCAATAGACATAGCCTAGGTCCTCTTAGAGAAACAATGACAACAATAGGCTATGGATATCCCAGAAGGGCTTGAT
>VDFB02351778.1:0-11272 GCA_007258455.2 Sequoia sempervirens
TGGTGGGCGTGAGGATCACCATATCTACTATCTATGCACTCCTTCTCTAAAGAAAGGATCCCACTCTTGGATGCACCGTGCATGGGCAACAGCCTAATGGCAGTCGTTTTCCTTAACATTTGCATGTGGCTTTGACTCATAGAACCCCATCGTTGCCCTCTAGCCAGCCATTATAACCTCTGCGGGTCTATGGTTCTTCTATGCAGTACCAAATTTGGCATATTTGGTGATTTCTTTGGTGCCTTCTTGCAGCCTCATCTTGGCAAAGAATTTGTAGGAGACTGTGGAGCTTGTTGGGCACCTTGTCATACAAACCCTGTGTGCCATACATTTTTTAGCAACCAAGATTATAATTTCGTTTTTTTTTTCTTTGTTCAGGTTTTGTGTGCAAGTCTGAAATAGCAATTGTGCAACACAAGCCTTTTCTCTCATGAAGAGCATATGCGAGTTGCTAAGCAGCTTCTTGAATATTCGTGATTTTTCACTAACAGTCGCTGTTGGCATAGTTGAGAGGCAGAGTAATCAGCCAGTTAAAGTGGACAAGTGGAAAATTCAGCAAGGAGTTTCGTGGTATTCTGGAACTAGTACAGTGGCCAACAGACTCTCTCTCCGGCGACCTCCACTTGACAAGTAGCGGCAATGACTCAGGCGTAACTCGATTTTGTTGGCTCTTTCAACATTATATTACTGCTACCTTTATTGTTGAAACTCGAGTCTATCTAACCAACGGTAGCCAAATGTTCCCTAACGATAAATTTTAATGGTTTAGATAAATTGTAAGTATTTATAAAGGAGGGATTTTTTTTCATTTTACAATAACTTGCAAATGGTGGGGTCATTTTTTGAATAATGAGGGTTCTCATTTTATGTTTTTGTCATTTTCAACTTCATAGGTATTTGTGTATTCATGGTTGAGTAGTGTTTCATATGTTCACTCATGACATAAACTTGTAAGATCTCAAAAAGCAAATAAATTGTAAATGTGCTCACATAAGGTGCCACAAAACTGAATGTGTGTTCCTTAGGGAGAGAATTTTATACTTACACTAAATTATAAAGTGTAATGGAGGGTTGTGAAGTGTTGAACACCTGGAATACTAAGGGGGTGGGGATGTGGGGTTGGCTGGGGGAAGGGGGTGAATCAGTATTCACTGAAATCTATTAACTTTATCACCTTAAACATGCATTCATAGCATCTCATCAAACTTGTAGAAATGGAAAGGAAAAATTATAGCATGCATTACATTAATAAATACAAGAACACCAAATTTATGTAGACAACCCTTGAAAGGGAAAAACAATGGTGAGGATTAGCTGTTCGATATATTATAATAGATTGTAATAAATTTATAGAATGGTGGACTCACTATTCGAAAAGAATGGCTCACTACTAGAGGCTCACTGCTAAGGACTCACTACCTAGAATAGAAAGAGATTGACGAAAGGTTGGCTCACTCACAAGGATGAATTGTTAACTTTGCATATGCAACATGTTGAAGATATAGTTCCAATTAAGCTTAGAAAATTGACTTTACACACTTCATGCTTCACCACTATCACCTTTCACAGTTCACACTACATCAAATCTTGCACACACTCTTAGTTACATCCAATACACTTCTTCACACAATGAATTAACCTTGTATATATACCACAACCAACTAAACCATCAATTAGGTTAGCATAATTAGATAAAACATGTAGCACAATAACTTGTTGACGCAAAAATCCAACACACATGTTTTATGAAGTGAACAAAAATGTGTACCACACCAAAATAGGTTGGAATGACCTATAATCATTCCCATGATTATGCCCTATACACAACTCAACTCCTCATAACCCTAAAACCTTTAGGTCAGCACTGCTAGTCAAGCAACAACTAAGTGAACCAACTATTCGTTCACAACTTGACACCCAGGCCACCAAATCACTTGCCACTTGGAGTCCATACACTTCTATCACCTTCCAACTATTTTCCTCAAAACCACATAGCATAATATTCATCTGTGGTGGAATGTGGAGCATTTCAACATGCACTTTGCACCTATAACAACACCATTCCTAAGCCCCATACACTGTCAACAATATCTTCAAATACTAAAGACACCAAACCTATTTACTTTTAGATATATCCAACACATACCATGAACACCTCAAAACTACATGACAAGATTATGCATAGCGGAGTAATGTAGACACAAAACTGTTCCTCTGATCACTGAATATGTACATTGGGACTTAGTCAATTCTCCAAAACACTTGGTCTTCTTTGAACCAAAACTTCTACATTTTTATAATGGGTTGCCATCAAGACAACACTATACATCATCCATACACCATCATGCTCATTTTTCCAACAATCCCCCCCTTTGGCTTTGAGGTGGGTATAGAAAGATAGGGGTCAAAAAGTAGCCAACCCATTTAATTTTTTTGAAAATTCCAAAATGTGAGCATGTTATAATGTGTTCACATTATGGCTTGGAGTGATCAAGCCTTAGGATTTTCCACTACAAGGCCATAATGCACTCACATTATAATGCGAGCATGTTTTTCCTTATAGATATATAAAAAAAAAGTTCATTTCATTCTATTTTCTATTTTTTGCAATTTGGTTTGTAGCTTACAAACCCTCAAAAATGCACTTGCATTCCAAGAAGGAAAAAACTGCTCCATTTCTTCATCAAATGCCACCATAATGTCGAGGAGGTCAAAGGAGTAAGTTGATTTTTTGTTTGAATTTGATATTAAATTGGTAGATTTAATATTTTTTTGATATATATTTATTTAATTTTTCAGGAAATGATAATGCACCTCCTTCTCCTCAAAATCCTAATCCACCTCATAATGAATTCCTTCCTAAAGAACAACCCCAAAAAACACCTCGAATAATTCCTCAAGATGCTCTAGAAACTCAATAAAATTTGATGGGAAATTTTGAAAATAACAAAAAAACAAATTGAGGAGTTAATTGCAAGGCTGCGAGATCCTACAGGCACAACCTCACATTGAACCATGCATTTTCAATCACTTGAATTGATAATATCACATGTAGATTCAATTATCAATAAAAATAAGTAGTTGGTCAGAGAAGAGACAAGAGTTTAACAATTTTATGTAGATAAATTATCATATAAACAAGTTAAAGATGAAAAAATTATAAAATTGGACTTGTGTGCGCTATTCACAAACCTCAAAATGAATCAAACTCTATATCCTTCAAGAAAGAGGTTCCCTATCCTTTGGTGCAATCACCAAGGGATAAAGAAAACTTTTTGAAGGAGGTGGTGGATGGTATTTGACCATCCTCCATGCAAACACAATGTGGTGCAACAATGTTTTTTGAGGAAACTCTACTGTAAGTTGGTCTTCAATAAAAGCTCAAACTATTTTTACATGTGGGACTTCTAGTGTATAGGTGGGGGCTCTGCACAAGACAGAGTGAGGGAACATATTGATGAACTATGGACAGTGAGACGAGCATTCTCTAGACCAATGTATGATCATGTAACTATCCCTTCCATTGTGAAGGAGAGTGTTGAGGTGAATACACTGTAGTCGATTAGTTGCCTCACCTAGAGCCTATGCAACATATCAGTCCTCTAGCATAGGGTGGGCCTTGCGAGTCTTTGGGGAGTATAGTTCCACCTCATTATTGTCAAGTTTGTGCATCACTCTATGTTTGTGATCCCATAGATAGTCAGGATGCAGGTGCCTAGGTTACATCTGTAGTTGATCATATGGTGATGACAGATTCCCTCCTTAATAAGACATTCAACCTTGATAGTTAAGTAAATATAAGACTAGCTAAATTAGTTGAATGACTATAATGAAATTTTAGGGTCATAGTGTTCACTCTATTTTTACTGGTCCTCCACCTCCCTATTACATGACTGCATGCACTGTAGAGGTATGTAACTAGTAAATAATTATAAATATTACATGTCAATAGCTAAATGTTATAATGAATAGTGTTTTTATATCTCATTTTGGATGTTGAATAGGTTAATCTTGGGGCTTTTTCAGCAACACCTACAACTAGAGGTGGTCATCAATGTTTCACTCAGGTAATATAGATTATTTAAAATTTTAAAATGGAAAATTGTATTTCATAATTGAATAATGTTTAATGACTTGAAGGTTTTATATAGTTTGTTACAACTATTCTTTGTACTTTATAATTAATTTGATTTCAATTTTTTATGCACTTCATAATCTATGAATTTTGTTTGTTCATGTTGTTGATGTTAAAAAATATAGGTTAGTGGCATCACTAGCTTGTAGCATACCATCTGTTTGCTCACTATTGGGCTCATGAATATTGCTCAAGATATTGATCTTATTACTACCCTTGTCCTATGTTGACTATACTTATCATGATGACTATGTTATTGCATTCATGTTATGTATGTAGACTTTCATTTATACCTTTGACGTGCTTGACATCATAGAGGACTACTCTCTTGCTTTCTTGATTGTATACTGTCATCTTCTATCAATTATCTTCAATGGTATCTACTCCATAGACAAGGTGCTATCCACTTATCATTTAGAATGATATGCCCTCTTTCTATCCATTCACAAAGACTATCCTTTATTCATGAATATGATCATTAAAAGGGAACTGTGACTCTAAACTATCCTTTAATAATAAACTATGAATGCTCCTCTTATACCAAATGTGTACTAAGTTTGTTGCTTCTCCTATTAGACTATCTTGTAGTATTTGAGTTCATGTGATTACCACCACATTCATGGCTATTATGCACTCTTTTCCTTGAGGCATCTTGGTTGAAAACATATAAATTATCTCATAAAAAATCATCTTCCACAATTACTCCTTGAAGCATTCTTTGGTACTAAAATACATGTGACTGTCCTTACATCTTGTGACTTTATCTACTATCATATTTAGTCTTATGTAACTATCATATTATAGTTCTTTATTTATGTTATATCCTTTATTGTTCATTTTTTGTCCTTTATTCATCATTTCTCCTTGTGATCATTACTTTGCCTATGTGAATATTACACTATCCACTATAATGAAGATATCTCACTCCATTTCTTAGTTAGATCTATTATTTGTGATTCACCAATGAATATGAATATAATGTCGAGTTTTTATGAAAATCATGGAGTTTCTTTATAGGTGTGAATTCTTATCAAGATATTAGGACCTTAGTCCCCTCATTGCTCATTATCACTACATCATTTTGTTCTTAGTTGACAATGCTAATTATTTCTTCTTTTCATGCATCTGAGGATCATACTAAGTTACATTATTTCTATAAATCTTATCCCCACTTCAAAAAAAATTCACACTTTACATCAACAAAGGTTTGCATGACTTCTTTATGTAATCATGATATTGTCCCTTTCTTGCATGATATGATTGTACCTAGGACTATCATCTTGTGACTATCCTTTAATTTGAAATTTCCCTCATGAAACATGAAAACCCTTGGCATTCAATTGATACTCATGAAGACTCTTATTGATATGAAAATACTATGTCGACAGTCAAGAGCATAGGATACTCCGTCCTTTCTCCTCATTTCCCCTAACTATCACATTGATCTATCATTTGTCCTTCTATTATTACAACCCTACCTTGTCATTTATGAGACCCCTTATTGTGCAAGATGCCCTTATAACAACGTCTTCCTCTGTCAATGTCTTCTTAAGACCAACTTATAAACTGCCCAATATGGCTCTTCTGCATTGTATTTTTTCTTGTTGGTTCTCTAGGAAATATTGCTCTGTTTTATCAATATTTTGTTCACCATGTTGTTCATGAATAGTTCTGATCATAAACAAGATTTGAAATAGAAGTGTATGCATTAACATATCCCAAGGAATATAATGTTGCAGTAACTACATATTAAACTATGAAGCAATAAATAGTTCAATAAGTACTCAATTTTTTTTACTTTGTCATACATTATAAGCCATTCAACCTCCATCACTATTTCTAGTTTTCCTAATTGAATAATATTGTTTTATTTTTAGATGATGCAAGTAGAGACTTCTCTCCATATTTATAGGGAAATGGAGAATGGTGTCTCTACTGCAATAGAGAGCTTGATGCCTTTGATGGGGGTATGAGGAAAATTAGTAAATTTCAAATTACATTGATTGCTTTAGCTATTAATTACTAAAAAATAAAATGATTATTGATTTGTAGTTTAATTTATATCTAGATGGTTGTTATAGGGCATTGCAATGTCACAACATAAGCATGTCATTGTTGTAGATGAGGAGAGAGATAATTTGGTGGCAGTAAATGATTATTTTGTTAAATATTTTATTTTATATAATGTAATTTCTATATATTAATGTATATACTTTGTATTATAATAGGTATGACTCCATGGAGAATTAAATAGGAGGTGCAGCCCTCGAGTTAAAAGTAGACCATGCTATCATATGTATCTCCATCCCCCCAACAATCAAAGGTTGCCCGTGATCTATTTTCTTCACCTAGAGGGGAATGAATATTATTAGTGCCCTTTGTTGTATGCCTATATGGAATTTTTGGACATATATTTTGTATTGCATATATATGACATTGTATGCCCATATGAAATTCTTGTAAGCCTATTGTTGTAGATATGAGGAAGTTTGGTGGTGTTTTCATTAATGTTTTCATTGATGTCAACACAGTTTAGTATGTTACAGGTTGTACATGTATAGTTGAGATGCTGTTGAGATGTTGTGAGTACATGGAGCTATCTTTATAGTGTTGTAGATATGTTATTTTGATAAGTTTCCAAGTGCTTTTGAGAAAATTAAATAAAGAAGAAAAAAAAAATGTTGAAAGTGTTTAGAATGTGCTCCAATATGTGCTTTGCGTTTCTCCTATTTTGATCATATGCTTGTGTGGACCTGAAAGTTTGATAATGGTGATTTAGTGGTGATATCTCCTGAGTTTTAGCTTATGGTGTGATTGTATGTGAAAGTTATGTTCATCGGTATGTGAACAGTTCTGGCAGAGTTGGTATTCTATGGACTGGGAGAAATATTGTTGCTCTACAAATTTTCTCTATTTTTTTCAATCTTGTAGATCTGGAATATGTCTTGTGAAGGTCTTTCATGTGCTCTAGAAAAGAGGTTTGAAGATTGATGATCCGGAAGTCATGTTTTAGTAATTCAATGTGAAGTTCATACAATCCATATGGACTGGTGAAAGATGCTAATGGTTGAAATCTATTGTTTTGCTATGGATGTATCTGGAAGATTCTGAGATGTATTCCCATGCATAAGGAAGCATGTTGTGGCATCCATGTGTCATCTTCTAGTTGGGAAGTGTATCAATGATTATTTGTGTTTTCATTAGGTTTGGCCGACTTGGTGTTTACACTTCATTAGAAGAATAAAATTAATTTGAGGAAGCATGTGATTGATCTGAGATATTATTTTTTGGTCTTGGTTAAATGTTTTATTGGTCCACTCTTATTCCTTTCCATCATGGGAATTTTGAGTTGTTGACCTATTTTGAATTTATGAAATAAGGTATTTGTGGCCGACCTTGGGAGAAAGTTTCTAAGGTTGAGGATGGTATAAAAGCAAGTCAAATTGTGAAGAGTTGTATAATAGTGTGATGCAAAGTGATGAAAGTGAGCCACAAATCATAAGAGAGAAGTGTGTGTGTGTGATTTGTAATAGCAGTTTTCAACTTGTGTTGAAGGCAGTGAGCTGAAGGTTTTTGCAATCTTGCAGATGTGCATTAATTTTTGTGGTGGATCTTTTGTTCTCTTTTGTATCTATAGGTAGTGTGCCTCTTTTTTGTACAATGGGTCCTTTCTATAGGTAGTGAGCCTTTGTATTTGGACAGTGAGTCCTCTTTTGGGTAGTGAGCCTTTGTTTTATAATCTTTTATATTGTGAGTTAATTCTCACCATGGTTTTTTCCCTCATTGGGTTTTCCATGTAGAAATCTAGTGTTCATTGTGTTGATTTTCTTTCGGTTATTTTTGTTTCATGCTCTTACTTAATAACAAAACAGTGTGGTTGTGGAATTGATAAGTGTTGAAGGTTTAAGTTTGAATTATGTGACAACTGATTCATCGCCCCCTCTTAGTTGTCTAGTTCCTATTTAAAAATTGGTATCAGAGCCTTGGTTCCTTGTTGTTGATCTTAACCACTTAAGGAAGATCTGATGGCACGTAAGTTGGCAATCCCTATGTTTGATAGAACTGACTACAATGACTAGAAGGGACAAATGAAAGGATATATTATCTCCTTTGGTTTTAAGACCTGGAAGGCTATTGAGACAAAGTATACACCCCCATCTGGTGGTCTTACTATTGCATATGAAATATCTTCTTATGAAGAAAATGAAAGAAAGGAAAAGTATGCTATTTGTAGTGGGTTATCTAAAATTGAGCAAGTGAAGGTTTCTTCGTTGGAAACTACATATGAAGTCTAGAAGAAGTTGGAGGATATGTATGAAGGAAATGAAAGTGAAATTAACAAAGAAGCTGGTGGCAAAGCATAGATTTGTGAATTTGAAGATGGAAGAAGGTGAAGATTTTACAAGTTTCTTTCAAAGAGTTGAACTAACTGTAAATGAAGTTAGAAATCAAGGAGGAAAACTATTAGATGAAGATATAATTGAGAAGATCTTGATAACCTTACTGGAGTGCTACAGTGATAAGATCTCAGTCATTGAAGAAGTATATAATCCTAAGACTTACACCTTGGAACAGTTGTTCGACACCTTGCAAGCATTTGAGATGAGAAAGTTCTAGAAAGAAGACAAGATATAAGAAAAGACAAAAATGAAATTTAAGGCATTGAATATTGAAGAGGAACTGGATAGTTATGGTGTTGTTGAGTTGGAAGCAAACTTCACCAGGAAGTTGAAGAAAGGAACTAGAAAGTATAACGGTATGTTTCCCTTTAAATGTTTTAGTTGTGGTAATATTGGTCATTATGCTTCAAGATTTCTGAATAGAGCTATACATAAGAAGAACAAGGATTATAAGGATAAGGATATGAAGGATAAGAAATATAAGAAGATGTACTATGTTAAAGAAGAAGCAAGAATTTATGATGATGAATCTGAAAATGAGGTTGATGGTAGTGAATGCTTATTCTTAGCTTTGGAAAGTAAATTTGTATCTATTAACCCTGGAAAATGTGTAAGCAAGAAGGCTCAGAGAGTAAGAGATAAGATGGAAGGTGCTTTGGATTTACCACTTTTTCATGCAGATGGGATGAAAGAGACTCTGGGTAATTGATAGTGGATCAAATTTCTAATCCTTGAGGACCCGAGGAGATAAGTAAGCTCACTAAACTTGAGAAGTATGATGGTGGTTTAGTTATGTTTGGTGATAATTCAGGAGAAAAGATATGTAGGAAGGGTTCAATTATTTTTTATGGAGTGCATAGTATTGATGATGTATATCATGTTAAGGGTTTGAGGCATAACCTTTTTAGTGTTGGTTAGATGTGTAGCAATGGTTTTAAACTTGTGTTTTAGAATAATACCTGTGAAATTAGAAAAGGATCTAGGAGTGGAGATATGATTGATACTAGAAGAACTCATGGAAACATTTATCAGTTGAAAGAAGTTGATGGTAATTTACTTGTATCTCAAATTAGTGAAAGTTGGTTATGGCACTGGAGAATGGGACATGTGAATTTTGATAACTTGATCAAGATTAGTGCAAAGGATATTGTTTGAGGACTACCTAGAATCACAAGACTTGGTAATGCTATTTGTAGAAGTTGTCAATTGGGGAAACATACAAGATGTATCTTTAAGGGAAAAGAGCATTCTACTACCAGAATGTTGGAGTTAATTCATACTGATCTCTATGGTTTGAATAGGACTGGAAGCTTGAATGGTGACAAATATTTCATGTTGCTTATTGATGATTACACTTGAATGACATGGGTTTCTTTTCTTAGAGAAAAGACTCAAGCCTTAGATAGGTTCAAGGTATTCAAAGCTAGAGTGGAAAATGAAGTAAACTTGAAAATCAAGTGTTTGAGATCCGATAGAGGTGGAGAATTCACCTTTTGTGAATTTAATGCATTCTATGAAAAGCATGGCATAAGAATACAATTTTCTTCTCTGAGGACCCCTTAGCAAAATGGAGTAGTTGAAAGGAAAAACCGGATAGTACATGAAACTACTAGAACCATGATGAAAGAATCAAATGTATTGGATGTGTACTAGAGAGAAGCAATACATACTATTGTTTATGTTCTTAATAGAGTTTAGATCAGACACAACACTAAGGCTTCTTTTGAGTTATGGACTAGTAAGACTCCTACAGTGAAGTATTTCAAGGTATTTGGAAGCAGATGTTATATTAAAAGAGATGATGAAATATTGGAAAGTTTCATGCTAGATGTGATGAAGGAATATTTCTTGGATACTCGACTACTAGCAAAGCATACAAATGCTTTAACAAAAGATTGAGAAAGATTGTTGAAAGTGATAATGTGAAAGTTGATGAAGACATACACAAACCTATTGAGATTAGTGAAGTTGAACCTGATGATCCCATCTATGGGCATGTACCTAAGGAGAACAAGGAGAATGAAGAAGAAGCGAAAGAAAAAAAGTGGAAGAAGAAGAAGGAGAAGAAGAAAATGAACTAGAACCTACTATTAGAACTCCTAAGTATGTTTAGAAGAATCATTCAGAGGATCAAATAATTGGAGATAAAAGTGAAGGTGTGAAGACAAGAAGCAGTGTTGCAGCTAAGGTAAATTTGTGTCTATTATCTAAAGTAGAACCAAAATTTGAAAGTGAAGCATGTGAAGATGAGTTGGATGAGAGCTATGAAAGAAAAATTGCAGCAGATAGAAAAGAATCAGACATGGGAAATAGTCCCTAGGCTAGTGAATAAAAATGTGAATCTTGGTTCTAAATGGTTGTTCCAGAATCAGCTGAATGAAGTTGGAGAAGTGGTAAGGAATAAGGCAAGACTAGTATGCAAGGGATATTCACAAGTTGAAGGTATAGATTTTGAAGAAACATTTTCCCCTATGGCCATAATGGAAGCTATAAGGATGTTTTTGGATTTTTTTGCTCACAAAGACTTCAAAGTGTATCAGATGGATGTAAAGTCAACATTTTTGAATGGTGAGTTGGAGGAAGAAGTGTACATGGAGAAACCTAAAGGCTTTCAGTTGTCTAACAAACTAGACATGGTTTGCAAGTTGAAGAAGGTGTTGTATTGACTGAAGCAAGCTCCTAGAGCTTGGTATGCAAGACTGGATAAATATATGGCAAAGCAAGGATTCAAAAAAGG
>VDFB02351779.1:0-13440 GCA_007258455.2 Sequoia sempervirens
TTGTGATTAAAAGTCATCTCGTCTTTAAGCCCTTGCAATTATTGCAAGGACAATAACATTTCCCATCACCCTTTCTTTTCAATCTAGCCCACAATCTATCAAGTGTCTCTTCATTTTGTTTTGGACAAATAGTATCTGACATGATTTTTCTTTGCCAAGCTTGACTATTTCGATCTTCAAAATATATCAAACTCACACTCCAATAATTTTTATTCATAGACAGGTAACATAGTCTAATAATTCCGATATTTTACACCAAAAAATTTGGCATGCAACCACCCCTGCAAAAGAGAAGATAGTCTGAAATTAATGACACCAAAAAACACTTTACAATGCTAATTCTAAAAATTATTAAATTCTGATTTTACTATGATTTCCAACTGTTAAGACTCCTACAATTAGAATATTGAACTTTATCACAAAATTCCTACAACAATGGAGGTAGTGAGCTAGTAAGAGCAAGTGACCCATTCCTATGGAGCAATGAGTCATAATCATCATTGCTAATGTCAATACGGATTTATCCTTTTAGTTAAAGATGCAATGTGTCACTTCTTATGACGAGCTTATACCTAGGGCCCTCAACATTAGAGGCTAATAAAAACAACAAAGCATTGGTAGACATGATTAAATTTACAAACCTAGGTATTAGTAGAAACAGAAATAATAACTATAAGCGGATTAATTGAGGTTCCAATACCCGGAAAAGATTGAGACAATGTAGGTAATAACAAAATCTTGCAATCAAGATTGTAGCCAATAAGCACAAAGACACTATGTAGCTTCACTGACATTTGTAAAATGCAATCTATGGTAAGAAGAATGGCATTCACTTGAGATGTGATAGTCAAAAAGAGGCTGGGCAGTGACAAGATAATAAAGCTCAAACCTTGCATAGTAAAGTGGAGATTTTTAACAGTGAGTTTCTTACCCCCTTGTTGACCTTAAGGGTTTTTCAAATGCTTTTGTTAGTGTTAGACAAGGAAAATGCAATTAGGGAATGCCTGTCCAAATGAAGTAATAGTGGTAATCATGGGTTCAATGTTTCTTCTTAGCCATTAATGTATAATGGAGGTAGTGGATTGCATGTTTGAGCAGTGTTTTGAGACTCATCAAAGATGGGAGAATAGTGAATAATACCTTGTGGACTGTGAAGTAGTGTCAATAAGGTTGAAGGATCTTCAGAACTACAATACCACGAAACAATGAGTCCCCTATAGTAAGTAGGCAGTCTATAGGGCATAGTTTGATTTTATAGGATGCTCATGAAAGGAATATTCAAGTGATACTGAGTGAGCTATTTAATATTGTAGCTGAGGGTGAAATACCCTGTCTTAAAGGAAGTTAGCAAAGTAGTAAATGTGCAAAAAAATCGAATCGTACACAACAAACAATTCACAATGTTATCTTCCATAATGCCTTGAGTTTGAAGACAAAAATTTTATTGTATCTTCATGATGAAAGTGGTGAGCTTAATGGTCAATCACTGGAAACGATGATTTTAAAACATGCTATTGTGCTTATGGAGGGAGCATTTTAAGCAAGGCGGTGAGTGGTGGTTTGGAACAATGGAAGGTATGAAGGACTTGCTTTATATGCATACTATGCAGTCTAGCTTAAGACAACGTTCTTAGAAGAGATTGAAGGTGGATTATAGAACTCAAGGGTTACCATGAAAAGGATTAAAGCAAAGACTGAGATCTATTTAAAAGCCACTATCATGAAGATATTAAAGATGCACATGCAAAAACCTAGTAGCTGGAGTAATGAATACATTGCCAAAGAGGATAGTGTGCTGGGGCAGATTTAGGAGATCTCCACATTATCTAATTATAGGGAAATACATCATTTATTTATTTTTTTAATTAAAACAAATCATTCTAAACCCTATATAGGATACATTGATACTTCAAAAGCCTCTGAAGGAATTTCAGATTATGCAAATATATGTCAAGTAACATTCATAAAGTTTAGAAAATCTTGATAACTCTCTAGAATAGCCCATTAAACATGGGTTGTGCTTGAATGCACTACATAATTGATATAACACAACCACTCTACATATCAACCAGAGTTATAGGCTCTTTATTGCAGCAAGAGGTAATCACTCTTCGATCATGCTATAATTACATCCTACCATCTGTTAAACTTGAGACAACCTGAATGCACCCAATGATGATTATTGACACCTACATTATACAACCTGAATTAACTACATTATATGAGTGCCTCCATTTCTATCACAAAATAGCCACATTAAACTTGGGTCACACATGAATGCATCTGTATTTGTTATAGCACAACTGTGCCAAATGACCAATACAGTTATGGATCACATAATTACATTCACAAGAATCTGTTCCTCCGTTGTGATCTTATGGTGATTCCACACAACAAAATCTGACATGAAATTCTCAAAACCCTTAACCTCTAAAAATGAAATCTGATGAGATGTTGCTTTAAAATATGATTTTCAAACCTGGAACAACAAATCTAACTTCATTTGAATTCTACAAAAAGATAATAACTACTCAACTTGGTGATATCTTCTTGAATTTTTTCTGATTTTTCCCAAGAAAATCATCGTAGTTCTCCACAACGTCCCAAGTAGAGCAAAACACTAAGCAATACATCGTGAACTCACTTTTCTTTATGTCAGCCACAATTTGATTTTTTTAATTTTTCATGTTTGTCGAACATTCGACGAAAATAATAGCCGACATTTCGACGAACACCAGGTTCGTCGATATTTCGATGGACATCGGGGATAAACTTTTGAAACAATTGTAAATTACACATCAAATTTTACAAGCACCCGACGAACATCGAATTTTACATATTTTGTCGGACAGTTTCGTCATATTTTGCAGTCAAATGCATTAGTGTCAACTTTCCACTAATATAAGTTATGCTTTAATTTGAATTTAATAAATACTTATTATTCATTTTCTATTTGAATTATGACTAAAATCCTGATTGATAGGCTAATTTAAAAACATCTATAGCTTTCAAACAGTATCACATTTTTTGAATCTGAAACATGCATCACATTCTATGCTTCACATACTATAGGATTAAAATAAAAAAAATGAATTTCATGAAGTTTTGACCAAGTTAAGGTGGTCATACATACAATTTTTTATATTTTTTAAAAGTTCTAATAAAAAAATCATAATTAATTATTTACTTGGAAAAATATTACAAAAAAATATGCATCACATCAAGACATGAGTCCTCTACTTATAAATAAAATCTTATAAAAAAAATTATCATTTAATTGTGGTTAGGGTGGTCAGATAGACACCTACTTATTTTTTCCTTGAAATTTAAGTACTACTACATTGAAATTTCAAATTTTCACTAAATAATTTTTTTTATTTTTTTAAATAAACCTAGTAGTTTAGAAACTACATTCAATTTTCTATAGATTATATTGTTACATATTTTTTAAATAATATAGATAACTTATTCAAATTTTTATGTCAATTTACCCAACTCTGATTTTTCTGAATTTTTAGCCACTTAAGGGCCTATTTTTTCCATGATGATCCGACACATACCCTTTTGGGTCTTCACTATGTTTTGGCCAACCTTGGTTGATTCACATTAGTAATCCTTCTTGTTTTGGGCAGACAGTTTGCATTCATTTTATTATTTCATTGAGGTCGACATGTAGCAATGTAATTTATTGTTGCAAATATATATAAGCAATTGTTTTATCATTTGAAGGCATGAGTGTTTGAAGTGTGTGAGTCCTGTGTGTGAATAATGTTCAGATATTTTGAAGGTAGATGCAGAGTATGAAGAAGAGTAAGTAGAGTGTGAAGAATTGGTCATGTTCTTAACCAGAACTGTAATCAAGCATTAGCAGATGTTATTTTTCTCAGTTCAAATCTTGTGGATGTAATCCAATCTTTTGTAAAATAGTGTGTATTCCTTGGGCAGTAATCCTATCTATAATTGAGCAGTGGGCTCTAGGTAGTGTGCTTGAATTCATGTTCATTCCTCGTTCATATTGATGTATACGTTTAATAGGGTATAATCTTGTGGACTGACCTACAACATGGTTTTTCCCCTAACAGGGTTTCCACGTAAAAAAATCTTGGTGTTATGTGTGTTTCTAATGTGTTGTTGATTTAAGCTTTCAAGATTATTGATCAGATCTAAGAATAAGGTTAATAAGTTTAATAAGTTTGAAATTCTACGACAACTGATTCATCTCCCCTCTTAGTTGTCTTCCCTTGTGTTGCCAACATGGTATCAAAAGGAAATCAACATTGGTCGTTGAATGTTATGGCCACATCTTGGTCATTCGCTACATACCCATTTATTTTATTTCTTCATTCAAATAGTCACATGGGCTAGTGAGAAGAATGACATCTGTCGCCCCATGGAGGGACCCACGAGGGTTTGGAGATAGTGAATGCATACTAAGAAAAGAGATTGATGGTTCATGGCTATTGGTGTGGGTCAATCTTGACCGCTCCCTGCCATCCGATGAGGAGCCCACTTGTATCTCCTATTTATCAATGGTCAAGTGAGAAACTTCCTCATGAAATATTATGAAGGCTTCAATGGAATGCTGCTAAATTTAGTTGAGATGGCACTATAATAAGAATGGTGCCATATTTGAACTTATTCTATTGGCATGTTTTTAGGATTTCGGTCATCAATTCTATCAATTATTGGTATATGTGGGAAGGTGACAATAAAGTGAAGTAGGGTATGGGCTAATACCCTAAGATTGGATCAAGATTACTCCCCACCATCTTATTGTGCTGAAATGCAAGTGTATTAATTCTCATGGGTGAGGGGGTAACTTTGACACAACGGGCTTTAATTAATGCTAAGTATGTGGTTAAATGTGTATATAGAGTGGATGTATATCTACTTGGGGATGTTTTTGATTAGGAGAAAACATCAATATAACACCATTCAACTTTTTCAAGATTAATTACAGTGATGATAACTATCTATTGATTTATCTTAAAGTGTGATCAATGGTAGAGATTTACAAATCAAAGTAGACTATTGTTAGCTCACCCACATGAGAATTTCTATAGTATTAATTGTTGGAACCCTTCCATGGCTCAATATAATGAGGATCAATGGCCACATTTATTATTTATAATTTGAATTCAAATATTGAAAATTAAATTAATTTCGAGAGAAGGTTGGTGAGGGTTTTCTACTAGTTAAGAATTTTCTTGCTCATTTTCTAGTTATTATGAAAATGAGTAAGTCAGGTGAGTCTGTTAAGCCATTCTAAAGGTCTAGGAGACTGAGTTTGCTTGAATCTAAGGAAAATGCTCCTAAGGATAAAATTAAAACATAGGGAGCTCCTAAAACACCAAAGGGTAGAAGGGCACGTAGGAAATTCAAGAAATATGGTGTAAGGAGTAATTACCACCTAAGAAGCCAGACCATTTCAAAAGAACTAGTCAAGCTTAAGGGGAAAGAGCTAGTTGAGTATGAAAAGAAGGAAAAGAAAAGGTGCAAATATCATAAGGATTATCTAGGGAGACATAATTCTCCCATTGAGGTTTTTGATAGCCCTTCAAATAGTGAAGGTGAAACTAATCCAGAGCTCAGTCTATGAATGAAGAATCTTCTTTTGTCAACAAGGAAAAGGTGATTCAATGCTACTGTAGTAACAAACTATGAGTTTTAAAGGGTTGATAAGTCTTAGTTCAAAGGATGTGGAGTTTTATCATTTACTCTTCAATACTCTACAATCATTACATGTAACTAATTGGGGAACATCTTAAATTCTAGTGTAAATTATCTTCAAATGAAATGAAATGTAACTATAATTGAACCTAATTCTTGTTTCTCCCTTGTTCTATAAAAGGGATTTTAGGGCTAATTACAAGGGTCTAAATTTTAGGTCTCAAAATGGTCTAGGCGAAACACTAAGTTTAGAAAAGGCATTTTGTAGAAAATATGAATGAATAAAATAGTAGATTGCATTGGGTATGAGTCATATATGTAATAGTCTAAAAATTGTTTTATGGAAGCTACATATATTGAAACAAATCTTAGCTCAAAAACATATACTATCATATGTATCTTTCTTGCAATTAATAAATGAATATATCAATAGTATTCTCCTTTATCTTCAGTTGTTCGATTAAGTGTATGGCTCTATTTTTTCTTTAATTCAAAGAGTTGATTAAATGCTTCAATATGGTCATAGATTTGTAAGAAATTGTATAGGATTTGGTAAGAATTTATGTTTCAGGAATTATTAGTTTTCATACTACAAAGCACTATGGAAATAGTCAACCGATTTCTAAATTAAATGGCTTATATATTATTGCTTCTTGCATATTTGATTCCATTGTCCCAATTGATGAAGCACCGGTCTATTTGTTAGATAATCTTCCATGTAAATGAGCTATTGGCATTTGTGGCCATGAATTTAAAATGAGAGCAACATTCAATTAAAAATATTTCAATTATGAATATGGGTTTGAGGTACCAATGATTCCTAGCGAACGGATAATTATTTGCTCAAAGGTCTCCCAAATCTTTAGTGAATTACGTTTATTTGCACTTAATAGGAATCAATTTGTGTATAAATGTGTTCTCAACTAGACATACCTCACTTGAACACAATAAGGAACACCCTCCTAGGTCGCATACAACCTAAAGTGTAGAAGTAAAGACCTCATAATATTTTACACATTACCTTGGCCACTAGCCTTGAAGATTCTTAACCATAAGGTTTGGCTTCCCTTTAGAGAATTTCAAGGTTCTACTGAAAAAAACACCAACAGATTGGTGACTTCACTAGGCAAGACTTGAGAGTGTCAAGAATTTGGTAAACCTGAACATTTGGTTTAGATATTGAATTTATGAGACTTGGAAGTGGTTTTGTTGCATAAATTTAAAATAATTTATGTGTGACTCTAATGTTGGAGAAAAACTAGAACGAAATTCATCTTTTAAGGAGCTTCATATTACTTGAAGTTCAGTCCCCTGTGAAGAGAGTTGGCGACTCTGGCTAAAGAACCTGCTGAAGATGTGAATAAATTTTTAGATCAATAATATTTCTATTCAGGAAGAAAAAATATATAGCAACTACAACATACCCAAGTATTTTTCATTTTGGTTCCCAAGAAGGATAGATCTGTAGATGAAAACCATATTTGAAAGTCATGAATTTTTTTGTTTCCCTATTAAGTGAAACTAATCACTAAGAAAGGGAATAGAAGTGATTATATAACATGCTTTTGTATTACTAGATTGCAACATCTATTATGAAGTGAAGTATGAAATATATTTCAATAAATTCATTTAGAAGATCTTAAGCAAGTTGAGATAGAAAACAACATTATAAAATCTTAATATTATGTTGTATAAGAAGTTTTAAATGCCCTGTGTAACTACAAAGTTGATATGAAAGGCTTGTAAGGGTGTAATAAAGTGTATCATCAATATATGCATCTTTGTATGGTTCTTAGTGTAACCATCATTTGTAATCAGCTCCAGTCAGGTTGTTAGAGAAGTTTTGACTCCGAAAGATATAGAGCCATCAATTTCAATGGAATTAATGGTTACCCAAATGTTATTCCACCTAAAACTAGAAATAAGCTACCAAAATTCAGTGGTACAAAGAGTGAGTTAGCTAATAAGAATCTTCAAGAATTCAATAATTTAATGGATGACTATGAGGCATATCATGAGGATGTAATCATGATGCTATTTGTTCTATCTCTAAAGGGAGATTCAAGAGATCAGTTCTCTAACTTACCAACCTACTCTATTTATTCTTGGAGTGAGTTCAATGTAGTAATCATGGAGCAATTTAGTTAAATAATTAATGCTATTTCTACGTTAAATAAATTTTTGAGAATTGAGAAAGAAGATGACAAGTTGGTTCCAACAATTAATCAAATATTAGCTAAAACATTAAGGGATATTCTTGATGTTTTGAAATTAAGTGATGGAGCGTGTTTGGTTGTTTATTAAGGATATTTTGATAGTAAGATGAGCTATTTGCTGAGCGATAAAGATCTTAAAACCTTGCATCAAGCCTATGGTATAGCCATGAAAATTGAAAACAAACAGAAATATGGAATGCAAAGGAATTACTGGGATACAAGTGTTTCTTGCCCTAATACACCAAATTTTGATGAAAGGAGTAAGGTAGAAATTTAAGATGAATGTCAAAGCACCTACACCACTATTTTTTCAGCTTGCACATCATTCCATAATCTAGATCACATAGATTCCCAAACAAGTGGTCAAGATGTTGCATGCATTTTTGATCTTATGGTCCTTGTTCAAGCCCTCTCTTGTATAAGGAAACATGAAGGAGAATGATCATATTATCTCTATGCAAGATTTATGGATACTTTGTCTTCAATTCATGAGTTTCATAGACCTGAAAATTTATTATGCATTAATTATTTTTATGAACTTTATGAACCAAGTTTGAGTACTCTATCAAAGGAGTTGAAGCTTGTTAGGCTTGACCAAGTGTGTGAATAATTTTCTCTTTTTCAAAAAATTAAAGATGATCATCAAGAAAATATCATGTTTAAAACCTGTGATGATAATGATTTTGTTGCTCCATATGAGTTAAGAAATGAGATATCACATAAAGAAGAAGAGAGAAGAGCCAAGGATGAAAATGCATGCCTCAGTGAGGCAAATGAAATGTGGGGTTTTGATTCTTTTGAAGATTCTAATACTTGTGCTCCTATGGAATACATAAGATTGAGAATTCAGTCTGAAAATTTTGAACATAGTTGCAATATTGGTGAGTCCTCTTGCTGTAATAATACTAATAGCATTCAATATGGTCAAATGATCCTCTATTAGTCACGATTATCCTCATGAAGTAGAGATGGAATATTTTGCTACAAATGAGGAATATGTTGATAGTCATGGGAACACATATTTTCTTGAGAAGGAACAAATTTTTCTTCCTATGAAGAAATTTCAGATATGTGTATTGAACAATCAAAGGATGAAATGAGAAATAGTATTGGTTGTTGTGAATTCAAGATTGATTGCGATGATGTCTATAAAGAGGACACTAACTATGGTGTTTCAAAGTATAGTGATACTAAGGAAGATTTGGAACTCCATGTGGAGGAGGAAAAAATATTTATATCAAAACTAAATGTAATGGAAAATACCTTATTTAATGAGCCTAAATCTTCACTAGAAATGAGAAATGATGACCCTTATCGGTGTAGAGATAATCCACTCTCTGTTGAGAATTATAATGGTACATCTAAAATAGGGTTAGAATGTGGCCTTGAGCAAACAAAGAAACACATTTATAAGCTCCTCAAGGGAATTTCCTATGAATACTTTACATTTCATACAAATCTTGCAGACAAGGATGAGTATCATGATGCTAGCTACTTGAAAGACTATGAATAATTTTAGTTTCTAGTTTAGTTGGGAGGAATTTTGATGGATCATGAAAATAATATGAAGAGAAAGGAATGCTATTTTTAGTATGAACATGTTTCATGTGATGAAAATGACAAATTTGTATCATGTGATGATGAAAATTTTTAGTTTATGTGTGATTATACAAAGAAAAATGATAGAGATTACATTAACAATGGTATGTTCAGAAAAGTTGTGAAATATGTTAATGGAAATTCTTGTAAATAGGTAGCTCTCAAGGGTAACCACATATTTTTTCTTGTAAGAAGAGGGTTGTACTTATTGCAATGGTATGGTAGAGGTAAATATGGATTAAGGAAAATTAGTTATTTCAATAGATTGGTCGTTGACATGGGCAAGAATCAAACCTAAGTTTAGTTTCCTAGTGCCACCAAATAGTATTAAATCTTGGTTAGATTGTAGGGTGCATAATAAAAATTTGCACCTGAGGGGAAGGCTTTATTCAAGATGGAGATTGGATCTCCCAGTTTACGTCTTTGTGGCCAATGGAAAAATTGTATATATGTTGGTTGTCCTAGTTTTGTCTTCTATGCTTGGTCTATTTCACCCATGACTCTAGGATCTCACCATGCCTTCAAGAGGTATGTGAACCCAACTAGAGCCATTGATGGAACCCCTCAAAAAATTATCTTCATTCCATTTTAAATTTTGCAATACTTGGCTTGGACCCTTGTTTTCAGCTTAGGGTTGTGAACTCCTCATCATTGTTTTAGGGTTTGTGTTACCAAGACCCTTCAAAATTGACCTACGAGCCTAAAAAACCTTGACCATTCTAATTTTTCATTGAATTATTGCTCCAAGTCTCTAGTTGAATTCAAGTTTCCTTTTATTCCATTGAAATCGTTATTTTCACCAGTCCCCTAAGTTTAGGTTTGTCGATCACCAAGTAACTTTTAAGCGCTTAATTTTTCCAATGGGTGGACTTGATTTTCATACTTAATGGCTTAATTCTTAAGGATTTGTTCCTAAGGGTCAATTTTCCATCGACATAGTAATGGCCTCCTTCTAAAATTAACATTTGTGGGATGTGCATATTTCAGTTTTGAGATGACCATTCGATCATCATAGATGAATCTCAACCATCCCCGCACACCTGTTTGATTTTATTGTCCATTAAAATATTTGAATGGGTTGTAGGGAAGTTACCATGTGTCATGTTAGGAAATGGGACCATTACTTTCAAAAGGATAGCATGCATAGCTTTTAGAAAGATCAATAATGGGCACTTTAACACATGTTTTCATCAGGACCATTCCCCGCATTCCCATCTTTCTTATGCATTAAGGTGAGGTGGTTGTGCGGGCTAGCAGGAATTATACATGTGTATCCTTTAAATGGTGGGCTCAATGTCTCTTGGTGATCAGTGAATGGTATCAAAAGGAAATCAAAAAGGTCATTCAATGTTGTGGCCATATCTTGGTCATTCCCCACTTTCCCATTTATTTGATTTCTTCATTAAAATAGTCACACAAGCTAGCAGGAAAAATGACATTTGTCACCCCATGGAGGGAAACACTAGGCTTTGGAGATAGTGAATGAGTCACAAGAAAAGAGATTGATGGTTAATGGTTGATGGCATGGGTCAATCCTCACCACTGCTCGTCATCTCGTGAGGGGCCCACTTGTATCTCCAATTCCTCAATGGGCAAGTGGGCAGCTACCACATGAAATATTTTGAAGGCTCCAATGGACTCTAGTAGAGATATACTGATACTAAATTTAGCTAAGATGGCACTATAATAAGAACGACACCATATTTCAACTTATTATTTTGGCACGTGTTCTTGATTTCGGTTGTCAATTCTATTAGTTATTGGTATATGTGGGAAGGTGAAAATAAAGTGAGGTATGGTACAGGTTGATAATCTGAGATTGGATCAATATCACTTCTCGCTATCTTGTTGTGGTGAAATGCAAGTGTATTAATTCCCATGGGTGAGCAGGTAACTAAGGCACAACATGATTTAATTAATGCTAAGTATGTGGTTAAATGTGTATATAGAGTGGATGTATATCTACTTGGGGATTTTTTAATTAGGAAAAGGCATTAATAGCACACAATTAATCTTTGTCATGATTAATTGTACTGATGATAACTATCCGTTGATTTATCATAAACTGCGATCAATGGATGAGATTGAAAAATAAAAGAAAACTATTATCAACTTGCTTGCATTAGCTTTTCTTGAGTATTAATGGTTGGCATGCTTGCATGGCTTGATATAATGAGGATCAATATCCACATTTCTTATTCAAAATTTTCATTCAGAAATTAAAACTTAAATTAATTTCGAGAGTAGGTTGGTGAGGGTTTTTTTCTAGTTAAGAATCTTCTTGTTCTTGTTTTGGTTATTGTGAAAATGAATAAGTCAGGTGATTCTGTTAAGCTAGTTTGAAGGTCTAGGAGACTAAGTTTGCTTGAATCTAAGGAAAATGCTCCTAAGGAGGAAATTGAAACATAGGGAGCTCCTGAAACACCAAAGGGTAGAAGGGCGCATAGTAAATTCAGGAAATATGGTGTAAGGAGTAATTAACACCTAAGAAGCTAGACTGTTCTAGAAGAACTTGTCAAGTTTAAGGGGAAAGAGTTGGTTGAGTATAAAAAGAAGGAAAAGAAAAGGTGTAAGTATTTTAAGGCTTATCTAGGGAGACATGATTCTCCAATTGAGGTTTCTTATAGCCCTTCAAGTAGTGAAGGTGACACTGATCTATAGCATGGCCATTATCCCCTTTCCCTAGTG
Source organism: Sequoia sempervirens (assembly GCA_007258455.2). Taxonomy (NCBI): domain Eukaryota; kingdom Viridiplantae; phylum Streptophyta; class Pinopsida; order Cupressales; family Cupressaceae; genus Sequoia; species Sequoia sempervirens. The sequence goes on from VDFB02351779.1 coordinate 12,174, forward strand.
CCTTCTAAAGATTTTGATGAGGAAGTGGTGATAGTGCCTCAAGTTTCATCATGAACAAGAAATTGGTGAGCATAATTTGATGTTGATGACTCAGAGTGATTTCTCTGCATCATTTTTTTTTTTGATCACACCATAGCCACTGTATCAGGTTCGGCCCATTCAACATGTTTGTGGTTTTTCGTTTTCATTACTGATGTGGAAATCTTTCAAGTTGGTGCATTAGAGAACTGTCATACTTGCTAATTTTGATGGCATGTATGCCTCTCCTAGGTGGTATACAAAATTTTTCTTGGGATAAGAATGGAGAATCTTCTTTGGTCAAGAAGGACAAGTTGATTCGTTGATAGTGCAGTAACAAACTATGTCTTTTGAAGGGTTGAGAGGTGTTCATTCAAAGGATGTGGAGTTTTATCTTTTACTCTTCCATACTCTTCAATTATTACATGTAACTAACTAGGGAACATCTCAAATTCTAGTGCAAATAATCTTCAAATGAAGGGTATGTGTAGGATCATCATGGAAACAATAGGCCCTTAAGTGGCAAAAATTAAGAAAAATCAGAGTTATGCAACTTGACGTAAAAATTTGAATAATTTATCTATATTATTTCAAAAATATGTAAGAATAGAATCTGTAGAAAATTGAATGTAGTTTCTAAACTACTAGGTTTTATTTTAAAAAACTATTTGGTGAAAACTGGAATTTCAATGCAATGGTGTAAATTTGAGGGGAAAAATAAGTAGTTGTTTGTCTGACCACCCTAGCCACAATAAAATGATAATATTTTATTATAATATTTTAGATATAAGTAGAGGACTCATGTCCTGATGTGATGCATACTTTTTTGTAAATTTTTTCCAAGTAAATAGTTAATTATGATTTTTTTATTACAACTCTTAAAAAATATAAAAACTTGTATGTCTGACCACCTTAACTTGGTCAAAACTTCATGAAATTCAGTTTTTTTTTAATCTTATATTCTAAAGAAACATTGTCCCTAGTTTATCAACAAATTTACTTTAATACCAAAAATCCATAATACATAATCAATAATGATAATATCATGACAACTTAACACATGTTTAGGATTCAAGAAATGTCATGACATTTGACAGTTGTAGATGTTTTTCAATCAGCCTATCAATCAGGACTTTAGTCACAATTCAAATAGAAAATGAATAATAATTATTTATTAAATTCCAAATAAAGCATAATTTACATTGGTGGAAATCTAAGAATCTCTTTCAAAAACCCTTTTCGTTTCATC
>VDFB02351780.1:0-39715 GCA_007258455.2 Sequoia sempervirens
GACACATTTTGATGGTGCTCACTTGGTCATTCTTCCAGATCCTGTTACTGTCTATACTATGGAAAACATTTTACTTTGTGCAAAACAAGAAGCATCTTTCGATTTTCTTTGTCTTTTGTAATTTTTACTTTAAAACTAATAGTGAAATTTGAAATTTCTTTTTACACTTTAGAACACTCTTTTGATGTTTTTAATGCATTTATTATGGACCTATGGTATACTGGTTTTCAATAGTTGAATAATTGAAAGGTTGTACTTGTCTTTTTCAACAATCCCTATCTTATCTGTGTTTTTGCGCAGAGATTTAATTTTATACTTTGCAAAATATTATCTGCTTGAAGATGCATCTTAGTGTTTTTGAACTTTTGAATATTGGCCTATAATCTAAGTTTTGATTCTCTTTTATCTATACACTGGTTGGAACTTACCAGGAATGTAAATTTGTAATGATTGAAGGCTGCTGATTAGTACACTATGTCCATAATCTAACATGAATGTAAATTCTTGATGGTGACACTACCAATGGGTGCATGTCAACTGGTGAAGCTTGCTTCACAATTTAGGAAATATTTTGTAGTTTGACAACTCTACTCTTTTCTTCAAATTATTAATATCTAGCATGCCTATTTGTTTCATTGCACTCAAACATACCCTTCTGGAAGATGCTTTCTATTTGCAGTTTGATTCTATCAATGGAAGCTGACGAAACAGGACCACATGCACACATTTCACAAATACTCTCATTGACTTACAATGGACAACGTAAGTTGTTTGTAGGTTTGTTATGTAGATACAACTACATCATTGCATTTGTGAAATTTTAATTCTATTTGTAAGCAAACACATCAGATTCTACCTATGGTTCAGCATGTGCTTCGATGAAGATACAACTTCTGTTCATTTCTTCATTTGCACTACACTTTATACTTTGATTTTGGCCTAGCAGGGTTAGTAGTGACAGATGTCACCTAGTGCTCAGCTTTATGTGTACTAGGGACTTAGCAAGTCATTGCAGTACTTATACTGGCTAATATGGAATAGAGAGAAAAACACCAGACAATATGTTGTTTGCCTTTTCTTTATGTCACTGATAATAGCTGTTTGCTTTAAAATTCATTCTACCATCTATGCTTTTCCAGGTTGTTATTCGAATTTTTCCTCTTAGTGACATTGAAGTTGCTTCTCAAGGTCATTCAAGATGTGTCAAACAGGATAGTTCCCACACTTTAACATGGTTGGGGAACCCAGAATCTCGTTTTACATTTGACCTTGTAGCTGGTGAAAAGATAACTCAGGTCAATACTTAGTTCTTAGAATAAAATATAACCTATTGTATGTTGTTATCTTATTACTCCAATTTTTGTACCATCTAAAACTATGAATGAATGTAGGACAACTGTTCAGAGTTGCTGGATTGCCAATGGTTGAGAATTTCATGAGAGGATATAATAGCTGAATGTTTGTATATGGCCAAGCAAGACCGTTCTTTGTTAACTATTCTTACTTATCTCATCCCTATTGTTCTTTTAGTTTTTTTTTATAATTAACATAACACTTCATTCCACTAGTTTGTTGTCATGTTATTTTAAACACGTTTTATATTGGATTCTATCTAATTATATTGTTTTAAATTCTTGCTTATTCCTTCTGACAATTTTCTTTTTGCTTCCATAAAATTGACTTGTTTTCTGACTCATTCAGACTGGCAGTGGGAAAACACATACTATGCTTGGTGACATTGAGGATGCGGAGCAAAAACTGAGTGCAAATTACGGAATGACACCGTGTGGTTTTGAGCATTTATTCACAAGAATTCATAAGGTTTTTAAATCTATGTTTGGGTTTGGGTTTACTCTTCAGTTTCATTGGCAACCTACTTGTTGATAGCTCACTGATTTCAAGTATCCCATAGGAAGAGGATACTAGAAGAGAAGAAAATTTGAAGTTTGTTTGCAAGTGCTCCTTTCTAGAGATATACAATGAGCAGTTTGCTGATCTCCTAGAGCCATCATCAACAAATTTGCAGGCAAGAAAGTGACATCTTTTTTTCAATTTATTGTAGACAACTGATCTAAGCATTGTGTTGATTACTTATAATGCAATCTTACCTGATATCTTCTGATGCAAAGATGAGGGAAGATGCTAAGAAGGGAGTATATGTGGAAAATCTTGCAAAAATTGAGGTGAAAGGTGTTAACGATGTTATTAAGCTGATCCTTCAGGTCATATATTGCAATAGCTTCAGAGTTTTGAATTTCTTCATGATGAGAATTGTTGATTGTTAAGGAAGAAATATTTTGCAAAGCTAATTTTATTTTCCACTTCAGGGTGCTGCAAACAGAGAAGTTGCAGCAACGAATATGAACCGTGCTAGCAGCTGCTCTCATAGTGTATTTACTTGTATCATTGAAAACAAGGTAAAGCAGATTTCTGTTTTCCCAATATTTTGTGTCAGTCATGCCACTTTTTGGCTGCAGTCCACCCTTGGAACCAAAATTTTTAAAGGTTTGCAAATCATGTTTAACTTCAAATTGATCAGAATTAAAATTTAAAATCCTATCTCTTCTTGAGAAAAATAAAATTTCTCTTGTTGAAAGTTCTATTTATAATGGTAAATATAAAGCTTGTAGGGCATTCCTGTTTTAGTTGGATATCATTGTTACGTACATTGAAAAAAAATATCTATATGCTTTAATTTACCATTTTGATGAATATATTTGTTATTGTTTTCTAGTGGGAATGTCAATTCTCGACTCATCATAGATTTGGACGCTTGAATCTGGTTGACTTGGCAGGTTTAGAAAGGTACTGTGTCTATTGTAGAAAATTGTGAAGGATTTTTTGTGATTGTGCTTTTGCAAGTATAAATAAATGCAGGATAATTTGGCAGTTGAACAACTTATAATAATAATTGATTTAAGAGGCAAAAGAGTTCTACTTCCAGCAAATTAACTTGTATCTATGCTCTCACTAACTTTGAAGCCTCTATTGCTGGGTTGGTCTTGCTAATAAAGTTAAGGACGATGGGTTGAATGCTTCTATGTTGATTGCCACATTTTCCTTATGGATTCCACCAATGAAATCTTTGTGGCAATGACATCACATCGTTGGAGATGTACTCATCCAAGAGCGTGGGTACCTTCCGTATCCTAACAAATAAGAGAATACGCCTCCACAACATCCCTCTCATATCCACAACATCTTGCATCCCCAACTTTTAATTTGGTCCACCACTCTAGAAGGAGCCTGGTTTGGAATCATGCAATAAATCTGGAGATCTGAGTCAGCGAATATGATCTACAATTTGATCTTCAATCATTCAAATACCTAAACTATATGTTTGAAATTATATTGGTTTCTTTAGGCATAACACATAACTTGTTTACAAAAGCAAGGCCTAGAAAATGGACGATTGATTTCTAACTTGCCATGTTTATGTGAGACCATAAAAAACTCACCACCAAGCCTAGGTATAAGTTGAAAGACTATTAATGTTAATTAAAACAACCAAAAACTCCTTGAGAACATTGAGATTGACTTGCAAAGCCTTCAAATGACAATCTACAATAGCCTCAACAACTAGAAACACTTTAGGATTAGAAGAAGATAGAGCTTTGTCATAATTAGGAAGAAAAACATGAAGCACCCGATCTCTTAAGATGTTTGTGTATCACCAATATCTCCAATTTTTAATGAAAACAAAGGCAATTAGTACCTCAAAAATGCCTAAATTCTCTAAACATACAAGACCCAACACAATTTTAACTAATTTGAGAGCCTCTAAATTGAAAATGTTGCACAAACACCTCTCAAAGACCACACCTAGGTAAAAAAGGATAATGAATTCACTCCCAAAACAACCTAATAGTATTAGAACTACTAGTAAAACCACATGCATTATATAAATTGTCTAAGTTATAAGGTAAGTAGAGGTGTCGATTGGTGAGTCAAGATCATTAGGTCATGTTGACGGTGTTTTTATGCACTTTTAAACACAGGCAGTGCGTAGGTGCACTACCTCTCTTGAAAGACAATCTTCCACAATCAGATTGCAGAACACTATCCCAAGGTCTCTCGGATGTCAGGTCATGACAGTGCTTAGATACCTCAGTAGTTTGATGTGATTTGCTGGAATCACAAGGCGGTCTTACAGAAAATACAAAGTGTAGGCACAAAGCATGAAGTTGGATCTTTGAAAAGAAGTTATTGGGATAAAAGCTATTATGAGTTGGCTGTAGGTTCGCACAGCGATCTTGAACTCCTTCTAGTTGTTAGATTTGGCTTTACAAAGTGCAATGAACCTTAGTTTTGTTCAGTTTCTAAAAAAGGTGGAAAAAGAGCGAAGGGAAGGAAAAGTTCCTAAGTCTGAAGCTTGCTATGAATAGTAACAATGGAGTTCCTGCAATGGACAATTCCTCAAAACAATGTCCCACTTAAGCAGGGATTTCACAGTATCATGGAAATTGTGCTATCTTCTAAGGGCTGTAGATGTTTCATCCTTCATTCACCACATGCATGCATGAACCAAAGATAAAGATTTAGGGCAGCTTTATAATCAAGTCCAGGCTAACTTTGCACAGCTATCTACCTTCAGCAAATAGCAAAAAGTATGGACTAAGGGATCATCAACAAAGCAGGAATTTTCACAGTCACCCAACAGCATTCCTAAAATTCATCCGAATAAAATGAACAGCTAACTAAATAGCAAAGAGATCTAAGTCAAGCATCTAATTATTGGAGAAATGAATCAAATAACATGAGAGAAATCAAGGAAATACACCAAGTCAATGATAATTCTTATAAATTTCTGCAGCATGCCTTTACAACAACTCAACTCTCACTTTGCAAATGAGGGGAGTGCTCTATTTATAGTTTTCAAAAAGCTAAATGAATGGCCAAGATTCATTACAATTGTGTGGCCAAGATTCATTACAAAATAGGGTTTCACCTACCCCCAAATAGATTTACAATTTAAAAACATTTTTTGTCTCTTCCCTATTTCGTCATCTAGTGGATGACACTATTGCTCTTTCATCCTGTAGCTAATTGTTGTCTCCTTGGCTGTAGCTACTCTTCAGGGAGGTCTTCTTCCTTCGCTGGGCTATCCTCTTGCTCCTCAGAGGCTGCGTGCTCTATGTACTTGAGGATGACCGCTTGGAGCTTGTCGATCTGAAGGATCTCGCATCTCAACGCCTTGTAGCTCCATTCTTTGGCGTTCTCTTCCAGCCGCTTCCAATCCTCGTCATACTTCGAGCCCTGATCTCTGAATAGCTCTAATCGATCGAAGGCACGGGCAGCAAAACTTAGGAATTCCGTGGTGATTTCTCCGGCTATCCCGTCCTTCATCTTCTCCTCGAAGTATGGCTTGATCTTTTCGGCGTCCATTTGCACTGTGGGCATATCATAGCCCGTCATCAACTTGAGATACTCGGCTCATTCTGCCCAGATCTCCTTGATCCATTCAATGTTCGGATCCATTTTATTCAGGATTTGCTCTAACCTCTCCTTCCGGTTGATGAGGTCTTTGCACCACACATCCACTAGCCAATGATCCTCCGTTTTCAGCTCTAGCTTCTCCTCCCATGTATTCTTCGGCATCTGAAGGATGGCTTTAATTCTCGGGAAGGTGGAGTCGTACGTCGCAGGGAAATTGGTGCAGAGCCTTCTGGTGCTCTCCAGGGATTGGATCAAATCCAAGAACTTGTTGGCTGTCCGTAGAGCCCTGCTGATTCCCATGTTTCCGGCGTATGTGACCCGTCGGAACCAATCCTCAGTTGTTTTCTCTAAGTTCTTCCTCCTCTCCATCTTGTCAATCTGTTCCTTGGAGAGCGACTATGATGCTGCTGTGGAGGTAGTGGGCAGGTCGTCCACTGAGGACCACTGCTAGATATAGTCGGTTAGGGCAGCAACCTGCGCCTTGAGCTCGTCCTTGGTGACCTTGTCCTGCTTGATTAGGTGCACCACCGTGGCCACCGACTCTTCCAGGTGTTCAACCTTCTGCTCCCTAGTTGCTTTCCCTAAGTCAATGGTGGAGATATCGTAGCCCACCCCAGTCTGGCCAACTGTAGGCGTGGCAACTTGCGCTTCTCGGGAGCCGAAAGCATCCATCGTTATCTTGGAACGAACCTTAGGCTTCTTCTCCTTCTTTGTTGTGGTCAGGGATCGAGCCAAGATGGCCTCCAATCTCGCCCTTGGGTCCTTCAGCACTGGGGTAGCCTTCTCCAACTGTTTCTCCAACCACTCGGGCATGGCAGATTTATCCTTGGGTGCATCATGGCTGCCCTCACCCCTCTCAGTTAGAGGCAAGACTTCTGCCTCCTTTTCCTTTTGGGGCTCTTCCTTTTCCTTGGTAGCTTCCTCCTCCTCTTCGTCGGAGTCCTGAATGAATATGAGGTGTTTGACGGGTAACTTGGTGGACAATAGCTGGGTGGGATCTTCTTCTTTCGTTGCCTCCTCTTCTTTCCTCTGTTCAGCAGTCCCAGCCTCGGGGCTCTTCACAACATGGGTCTCAGCTACAGATGAATCCTTTAGCGGCTGCTCCTCTGGTGGTTGCCCCTTTTCTTCCTGTGGTGACTTTTCCACCTCCTCCCCAACATCCTTTGGCTGCTGAGCCGACTCCTCCTCAAGGTCCTCATCAAAAGTTTGAATGATTTCTTTGGCGCCCGAGCCATCCTCTTCATCCCCGTCTTCAGAAGAGCCCGTCTCCTCCTCCTCATAAACCACCCTGTCGATGGTTGGATCCTCGTACTCGGGGTGCTCATGATATTCATCGGCCTCCTCGTCAATAGGCCTCGAGGCTTCCTGCTCTTGCTCCTCCAACTCCTTTGAAATCTGCATTGTGGCCTCCATGGCTGGTGGCCCTGTTGGCGGTCGTGAAGGCTGAGCTGTTGCGAGGGCTTGGGCGAGGGCTGCTTGGAGAGCAGGGTCCATTAGGATCTGTGAGAGCTCAGGGGGAAGACTTTACATATGCCGCGCAAGGGCCTCGGGCATAGTGGTGAGAGGAACAGGCGACGCTATTGTTGCCAGGGGGAGTGATGTAATGGGTGACATGGTAGCAGAAGAGGAAGGGGGAGTAGTCATGCCAGAAGAGGAGTCGACGTCAATTATTGGTCCGGCCAGGGGTGAGGGAGCAAGATGGACAGAAATGTCCACTGCTGGCGGGGAAGCGGCAACTGCAGTGAGAGAGGTGGGTGGCACGGGAGGGGCAGGGAGAAGTAAGGTAGGCTGCAATTCTGTCGTAGCCACTGTCTGTTTGAGCCTTTTGGGAGATGAGCCTCCCATTTCTTTCGTTGCTTGCTCTTTGGGGTCCACGGACTGTGTTGTCTTTGTTCCTTTTCTCTTTTGAGACCTGGTGACAGGGGGAGACTTGGAAGTCTCACCAGCTGATGTGGTGGCGGCAACGTCCTCTGTGGCGCTTGGCTCACTCTTGAGTGCCTCGTATGTTAGGACCACCCCTTGTTGCTTCAGTTGCGCCACCCGCCCATCGACCCACTCCTTAGTACGAGTTATGATCGGCTGGGTGATAGTGTATAGGTCATTGACCTCTTGCTCATCCCAATCAATGGAGGGGATTGCTAGGTTGCAACCGCAGAGTACCTTGGGTGCATAATGGAGGACTCGTCCTCCTCGAGCTGGTCCGACACCGGGAACGGCTGCACCCTCCTCAAGAATTGTATGGTCATGCGCATGTAATCTCTCATGAGTACCTCTTTGTCGTCTTTGCAATCTACCCAGAAGTCTTCAATATGGTATTGGTGGGCGTATGCCGGCCCCAGCGCTTTCCTAACATGGCCATGTGGGTCCATCCGTGGGCGAGCCGTGTACCAGTCGAAATTGTATTCCTTGAGCTCCTTTTTGGAATTGCTGGCACATTGAGATGTCTGCAGTCGATACAAGCCTTGGTTGAGGGTCATGGGATAGCGGATCCCAACTACGTGCTTGTTGCCGAAGAATGTCTGGATGTGTTGGAGCAGCCGGGAAAGCTCTAGGAGAATGATCCTGTCGTTTGGATACTGCGGCAATCTGTTTAGCCGCTCCGTGAATCCCTGGGCCCGAATGTAGGTGAATTTAGGGAATTGGATAAATAGGAAGGCATACTCCTTCAGGAGTGCCTTGGTGCTGTGGGAGACCCTCCTCTCGAAGTCTCCGGCGATCAATCTTATGATGTGGCCAGTAAAGGCATCATTGACCCAGCAGTATTCTTTCTTGAAGTTGCGGTATTGGAGTTGAGGGTACTTGTCAAAAGGCTTGAGCCCTCGCCTATGCCCCAGATCTGGTGCCACGCATAATCCGTTGTATTGTCTCTGACCTGCCAGGGAGTATACTAGGTAAGAGGTCATGTAAAACTTGGAACTCTTCTTGACGTTTACAAACTGCTCGTGGAAGCAGTTGCTAATGATGCCTCCCCAGTTGAATGAGGTCTTAGTGTTCACGTCCCCATTCCCTCGCAGGATATATTCAATGTAATATGCCATCCACTCTTGGAAGTAGGCGGCCGCTAGGAGGCCCATGACCTTGCTTAACATGGTCACCAGGTCATGATAGTCCTCATGAAAGTCGCTTCGGAAGAGTTCCTGGGGCACCTTCGCAGCGCTGCCCCATTTCTCCTTAAGCCAGTAGAGGTTGATTGATTTCTTGCACCCTAATGGATTGGCATCCCACGCCGCCTGGCACTGCTTTAACATGGGGACCTCCATATGTGGGAACGTGGGGATGTGAAAGGTTTTTTTGATTCCTTCTGGAGACATGTCGGCGAGGATGTTCCCCTCCTTATCCACGATTGTCCTGGTGTCCGTTTGGTAGGCTTCTCAGCAAGCCATTACTAGTTCGAGTGCCACCAGAGAGGGAGGGAAGCCGACAGCCTTGGCGATTCCACTCTGCCATATTAGTCTGGCGTTCTTTGTTTTAGGGTTGACCTTGACCCTCTGAGTGAACTCATCTATGTCCACTTGGCCGATGTTTGTATCTGAGATCTCCTTCTAGTCTGTTGAGACCTTTGACTGGAGCGGCTCACCCTAGAACTGAAACTTCATCTGATCTTTATCTTCTTTTCCCCAAGCGGCCCTTCCAGATTTCTTGCCCTTGTCCTTTTCGGCGGAGGCCCCTGAAGTTCCTGCAGCCGATTCCATATATTCTACAAGCAAGGGAAAAGTTAGCACAACAAAACATCAAAAGCGTTCATGTTAGTCCATGTTTTAAGTATATCATCTAAATAATTAATGAAGTACATCATAAATCTTATCCTTAGATGGTATCGATCTTCATTACAGGGCGTTCGGACAATCCGGCCCCGGAGGGCCGGACTTCCCTTGCAAAAATGCTGTCATGAAGGGAAAATGCGACCGCAAGTTCTCGGAGACCCCCTTTGGCCAAATTTCAAAGTACCAAGAGGCTCGTGATGGAGAACGCCATAATTTAGGATGTGGGTCGAAGTCAGATTCTGGTTTTAAGCTTGTTTTGGTCGGTTTAAAAAGCATCGGAGGTCCCAAGCCGAAAAGCAGTTAAGGGGCGGCCATTGGCGACGGCAGACAGCAGGCGGAAACCCGGCCAAGGAAGCCCGGAGGCGGAAGTCCGAGGGCCGGGGTCCGGGGAACCACAGGATGGACGGGCGCACTTACCGTTTAGGCTTGGCGGCGGCGGAGGTAATGCCGGGGCCCGGAAGGCGGGGCGACGCGGGGTGACGGCTGCCGCAGGGTTTTGCGTTGATTGTTATGGCGGCGGCGAAGAACACCACGGGACCCGGAAGGCAGGAAGACGAGAGCTGGAGGCCGTCGTAAGATATTTGCAATGGTCGGGCGACGGCGGCTAGGAGGCTCCCGGGGCCCAGAAGGCGGGGCGACGCGGGGTGACGGCCACCGCAGGGTTTCGGGTTCATTTACATGACAGCGGCGAATAGATCCTCGAGGCCCGGCGGGCAGGGAGCCGGAAGGGTTCTGTCGTGGACGACGGTGGAATCGCCACAGAGTTCCGAGGACGGAACTTCAGACGGCCGAGCCTGAAAGGTCCCGCGGCAGGCGGAGTTCGGCAATATTTAGACGGCCAAGGGAAGCACGGGATCCGGCAAAGCGGGCGGCAGATGCGACCTCGCCGTAAGGTTTCACCATTTGGAAACGGTGGTAATTTAGACATAGAGGTCCGACACCCGGAGTCCGATGATCATGATGGAAAAATTCCACATCACCATAGACCACCGGCGAAAGCTATGGCGGAGCCCGGAGAGTGAGAAGCTGGGGCATGAATTCCGTCGGGGATGGCGAAAACAGGGAGGAAATCCAGCCGAGGAACCCTGGGGACCGGAGCCCGACGCAGCCAAAGCACCCATGCATAAGTTTAAATTTAGGTCGGTGGGAGACATTCCAGGACTCGGAAGTCGGAAGGCAATGGCATGCTTGCAGATGAGGCACGGCGAAGTGCCAAGGGAAACCCGGGAAGGGAAACCTGATGGGCCGGGACCGGAAGGGCAGACTACCGTCAGGAGGTTATGGAGTTTTGGATTCCGACGATGAAGGAGGGTTTCAAGCCTGGCAAGGACTTTCTCCCTGTGCGAAGAACAGTCGCGACGCGGACAAGTCCCGAGTCGGCAGCGAGGGCAATTTCGGTGGGTTCCAGAGATTTTCACAAGACGGGCAATGGGCACAATTTAGCGCTCTTCAATTTTATGCCACTCTAATTAATCGTTCAACTACTTAAATCCCTCAAAATGACAAAAAAAGGATGGGAGGGCAAATGGGGATGGCCTACCTCGATTTCGCTAAATGGTGAGGTACGGAATCCACCAGGAATCGACGGAGTGTGGTTGATGCCGATGATCGCGATGCAGATGAAGACGTTGGGCTCCTGCTGCTTGGCTCTACAATTCGCTCCAATTCACAATATGAAAGTGACTGGCGAGCCCGGCATTATATACCCCAGGCACCATTAATGTCTGCAATAAATGCCCGGTACGGCCGCACCAAAAGTTGGTGGATTTGAAATTGAGTCGGCGGTGGTGGCAGAGACTTCGAGACCCGGTGACCGGAAAGACAGGTAGCGATGGCCGCCGTTTGATTTCTGCGAGCCTTTGAACGGCCACGGCGGAGAGAACCTCGGGGCCTGGAGGGCGGACAGTAGGCAGAGGTTTGCCGTCGAAAGATTTGCTTGTTGTTAAGCGGCGGCGGTGAGGGTCGGGCCGGGACCTGGATGGCGGGAAGCCGGCAGGGTTCCGCCGTGGACGACGGCGGAACCGCCACGAAGTTCCGAGGACGGAACTCTGGATGGTCGGGCCCAGAAGGTCGTGCGGTAGGCAGTCAAAACAAACCAGCCGTGGAGAAAGCCAAGGCGGGGCTCGAAGGGTGGGAGGCCGCCAGAGGCTCGCCGTCGTGGATGGTGATCCCAGGACGGAAGTCCGGAGGCGGACTTCCGAGGACCGGGGCTCGAAGGAGCAAGGGCCCGCCCAGGAGATTTCGCTAGATTTTCAATCAGAAGACGGCAGGGCGGGCCCCGAGGGGCGGAAAGACGCCTGGAGAACGCCGCAGAGGACGGCGAAGGCGACAGGGAAGCCCAAAAAGGGAACTCCAGACGCCCGGGCCCGGAAGGGCATAGGGCCGTTCTAGAGCCAAAATGTCGAAGAGACCCCCGAGGCCCCAGAAGGCAGCAAAAACCCAAAAGCGAAGGCACGGTCGATTTATGATGCAACCTTGGAGCAATATCGACCATGCAGAATATCAAAAAAAGAGGGGTACGCAAAACGAGGCAGCCTTGACAGGCCCGACAAAGCGAAAGAAAAGAGGGTCCCTGTTCCGAACGGGGAGTGTGTGCTAAGGGCACAACAAATGGTGACTCCGCTGGAGAACGCTCTGGAGCGTTCTAGGGATAAATACTCATTCAGGACCAAGAATCTCTGGTTTCGCAGACCAGGAGCGGTTTCGAAGGATGAATCCGGGAGAACGAGATCCTTAATTGGGTCAGCTTACCTGACATCTCGAAAGTGTGTGTGAAGTGAGTTCATTCCTTTATTTGGGATAGTGACCAGGGTCATCACTTCAACCAAGTGAGCTACATAAGTTGCTTAACACCAAAAGTAACCTGGACATTGCCCCACTGCCAGGCAGGCATCCATAGCCCCGGCGGAGTTGTTGCTACAATCTCATGGATATTGCTCTACTGTCGGCCGGGCGTCCATAGCCCCGGTAGAGTTATCCAAACACCCATACGGTCATTCATTTCCTTTTTCAGAGTTTCTTTTCTCCTTTTTGCTTTGATATTTTACTTCTCTTTTACCATTTAGTTTGACCGGGTAAGCATTGAAGCCTACAATGGGTTTCAGACTGCAGTGGTCACTGGAGTAGACTTAAGATTTTTCACTCACTAGGGTGTCATAACAACCATAATACGGTCCTTTAGAATTTATTATTATGTAATTTGTGCGGGATCCGAGATGTGGGTAAGAAGATCCAACTAAGGGTCAAGTTCTGAGTAGAGTTTGAACAAGGAAATCATTCGCGGATAGCTTTCAAAGACCGATAATCTAGAGTGAATGTTTAGCCAGAGAACACAAAGAACGGACAGCAAAGTGTACCACTTGTCAAGTAAGCACGACCACCGCAAAGGAGTGAGAAACCATCTTTCGAAACAAAACTGCCGGGAGGGAGAAAGTAAAAAGCGACGCAAACAAACACAAACAAGCAAGAAAGCAACTACTCTAACCTATGTACAGGTATTTACAGCACAGAGCTCGAAGGAGCTCAAGCTTGGAAGTAATGCTTCAGGTGCTACCCGTTGACTAGCAATGGGATGTTCTCACCAGTTAAGGTCTTTAGGCGGAAGGAATTATCTCCCAAAATCTCAGCTATTTGAAAGGGGCCAAGCCAAAGCTTGTCGAATTTGTTGTGTCCCCCTTTCTTTTCATGGGCCTTGTCCCAATACAGGACCAAATCTGCAATTCTAAAGGCCTTGATCTTGGCTCGGCAGTCGAACCATCTCTTCACTACGCCCTGATGTTTGGCGAAATTTTCTATTGCACGGTTTCGGACTTCCTCTAAATGTAAGAGCTCAGCTAACCGAGCTTCCCTATGATCTCCTCCCTCATAAAAATCGTTGATGAACTGAAGAGTAGGAATCTTGAGGTGGATGGGGAATATAGGTTCCAGGCCATAGACAAGTTGGAACGGGGAATCACCAAGGGCAGCCTTGTGGCGCGTGCGGTCAGCCCAAAGGGAAAAATGGAGCTGGGTATGCCAGTCCTTGGGATTCCTATCTAGCAGCTTCTTGATCACAGTAATCAAATTCTTATTCGTGGATTCGGCAAGGCCATTGCCCTGAGGGTAGTAATTGGATGAGAATTTGAGGGCAATCCCATAGTCAAACGCCCAACTAGCAAATTTTAATGAAGCAAAGGCAGGTCCATTATCACATACCAAAGCATACGGACAACCAAAGTGATTTAAAATGAAACTTTCTAAGAAATTAGTAACTACTTCAATTCTGCAATGCTTACATACTATTGCTTCCGTCCATCTAGTACAATAATCAGTAGCGGTAAGAATGTACCTGTGTCCCGCAGATGATGGAGGGCTTACCGGACCGATGAAGTCGAGACCCCATTGCGCAAAAGGCCTTACCTCCAGCACGGGCTGCAGTGGGACAGTAGCATTCCTCTCCCTGGCGGCAGCGGTCTGGCATGTATGACATGAACGAACATGGCAATGGGCATCCTTGAAGACGGTTGGCCAATAATACCCTGGCCTTAATATCTGATGTGCCGTAGAAGAACCCGAGCCATGGCCCGTACCAAATTTATTGTGAAACTCTTTCAAGACGCGTTCTGCTTCCTCCTTGCCAAGGCATCTTAGATAAACGCCCTCATGATTCTTGTTATAGAGAATAGAACCCTGCAACATATAACCATTACTTTTCAACCTCAGGGCCCGCTTTTGGACTCCTTGCAGGTGCAGCGGACACTTATGATTCAACAGATAATAAACGACATCTTGATACCATTCTCCTGGGGAGACATCTTCAAGCTGATACTGCTGTACCGTGAGTTCAGGTCTAGCCTCTACTGCTATTTCAGCAATCGTACAGGTGAGTGCCTGCCCTCTTACCAATTTCATTGGTTGGATCTCCATATCATACTCTTGGAGCAAGGTGACCCACTTAGCCCTCCGTTCGCCCAATTCATTTTGCATGAGCAACGTCTTGACTGCTGGGTCAGGGACAATGGCGAACACCTTGTTGTGTAGAATGTAGTGTCTAAATTTATTTACTCCCCTGATGAGAGCGTATGCCTGCTTTTCTATGTTGTGGTAACACAATTCAACATCTTTGAGGGGAGCACTCATAAAGGTGATCGGATGCTCATTTCCTTCATCATCTTTCTGGGTCAACATGCTAGCACAGGAATGCTCCAAAGCAAATGAATAGATGTAAAATGGCTTTAGATAATCCGGGCTAACTAATAACGGCACCTCAGCAATGGCCCGTTTGATTTCCTCGAAGGATTGTTTGGCATCCGGCGTCCACTCAACTTTGGTGTCCTGTTTGAGCATGGCATTGAGAGGTTTGACAATTTCCGCGAAGCCTGTGATGAATTTCCGGATGAAGTTGATCTTTCTGAAAAAAAAATTCAATTCCTTCTTGCTGCCCAGGGGCTGAATTTTGAGTAAGGACTCGATGCGCTCAGGATCAATGGAGATTCCCTGCTCTGAGATGATGTGCCCAAACAATCTTCTTTCGGTCACTCTGAAAATGCACTTCTTGGGGTTGAGAGAAACCCTGAATTCCCTGCATCTCAGAAACACCTTACATAGGTCGGAGACATGATCACCCCGCTTCTTGGAAAATACGGTCAAATCATCCATGTAGATGATTATGCACTTGCCAATTAGGTATTTGAAGGCGATGTCCATGGCGCATTGGAAAGTGGGGCCAGTGTTGATGAGCCCAAATGACATTCTTCTATATGCAAACGTCCCCCATTTAGTGGTGAACGCGGTCTTGTGGCGATCTTCGTATTGTACCATTACCTGATTATACCCGGAGTATCCATCGATGAAGGACATCATCCGGGAGCCGTTGACGATCTGCAGCACTTCATCCAACGAAGGTACTGGATAGTTGTCTTTCTCTGAGGCTCGATTTGCGGAAATCCACGCACAACCTAATTTCTTCATTCTTTTTCCTTACCGGGACCAACTTGGCCACCCACGTGGAGTGCCTGATGGGAAAGATAATTCTTTCCGAAAGCAGCTTTTGTACTTCCTTATAAACAACAGGTTCCAGCAAGGCATTGATAGGGCACTGCCACTGGCGGAATGGCCTCACTTCCGTCTTGAGAGGGATGGTGTGAGTAATGACAGAGGTGTCGTATGTTTTCAAATCTTCGTAACTCCATGCCACCACATCATGGTACCTTCGCAATGCATCCGTAATTCCTCTTTTTTCTTCAGGCGTGCACACCTTGCCGATAAAGACATTCTTGGCATCCTCGGCTATTTCAAGATTTTGTGTATCACACTGGTTGCTTATGGCTTCCTTTTTCGTTTGCTGATCCTGATCTCTGATCTGATCCAAGTCGAATATGCGTTCCAACTGAACCATACCTCTGGGAATTGTGTTGGTCTTGAGGTTAATGACCCCTTCTATGTCCAATTCAACCTCTTGTGGATCAGTTTCATCGATTATTTGAGCTGCGAAGACGTTGGAGCTTGTGATGAACTGAAGGATGTGCTTGTCATCATTGAAGACTTGCAAATGGGTAACATTATCCCGGGACTGATGGCGTGGATGTTATCTCAACCATGAATTTCTTGAGCCTAGACAAAGAGAGGGGCTGTAACGTGCTGGCTGCTTGAGCCAAGGCATCAGCTGTGTGATTCTGAGCATGAGGGATCAATTGTATGTTGAATGCATCTAGGCCCTCTAAGAGATCCCAAACCCTATGCCAATAATTGGTGAGTCTCCGATCATGACAGGAGTACAACTTCCTGACCTGCTTAGCTACAAGTGCGGAATCCCCGAAGACTTGCAGCACTTTCACATTTTTCTTCAAGGCCATAAGAAGGCCGAGGACTAAGGCCTCATATTCTGCTACGTTATTGGTGCAATAAAACTGCAATCGGTGGGCAGCGAGAAATGTCTTACCCTTTGGACTGATGAGTTCGATCCCCACTCCAGCTCCCTGCCTTGACTTCGATCCATCAAATCGGAGCGTCTAGCACGTGGAGAATTCCTTGTCTTCGGGTCTGATTGAGCCTCCATTCTCTTTCAGCTGGACGGCGGGCCCTGTGATCTTAGAGGGGCTTTCTGGTTCGGGGCAATGATCAACAGGCGATTCTGCTGGTGTCTCCTTGGGTATTTTTGTCTGAGCAGCGGCTGCTTTCTTAACATGCTCCACTGCTGCTTGGCATAGGCAACAGTCAAATTCAGAGTGGGCAGCATTGTGGACCCTACACCAGTTTGGTAATAAGAGATCCTGGAAATTCATTCGGGCTCCTAGGTTGAGCTGATCCCTTGCACATTTTTCCATGAAATCTTGAAATTCATTGAGCAATCCCCAGTCGTCGTCGTTATCAGGCTCATCGTGTGCCCCTACCAATGTTTCTGTGTCTGGGGGCGCTCGTGTAGAATCTGTCAAAGGACTACACAACACCAGCAATACTTCACCTGCACGTTCTTCCTAAAGCTCGAGCTCATTTTGGTAAGCAAAAGGGCGATAATTCCCTAAGTCAGTCTCAGTGAACAACACCTCGCTGAGATTATTGTATTCCGTGATCATATATTTCATACGGGGTTCACGGTCAATACGGATCTGATTTGGCAGCCCCTTCCACGGTAGCCACATATGGGAAAGGTCTGTGGAGGTATATCCATTCAGCGCCTTAGTGAACTCCCTTCCCAAAATAATTCTGTAAGCATCGGGAATGTCCGCCACTTGGATATCGATGACCTGTTATATCCGTGGGTCTATGGCGATTTGCATGGGGATGCGGTTTATTTCACCCACGATGTTGATCTCTGTTTTGTCTAACTGGGTCACCTTTCTCTTTGAAGGCGTGGGGGTGATGCCAAGAGCCTTGCATACAACCAAGGGCATGACATTGGCGGAAGCTCCTGAATCAAGCAAGCAGTTATGCAAGTTTTTTCTGAAGATCCTGATGGTAGTCAGGAAAGGGGGAGTTTCTGGTCTCCCTTGGAGAATGCCCACAGGTGTGTCCATTTGAGCTATTTAGCCTTTATTCCTATCACAATCCATGTCCCTGGTCTTCTTAAATTGCTGATCCTTAGGAGGCTATCTACTAGCCTTTTTTGGCTCCTTTTCAGTGTGTCTACTTGCCGACTGATTTACGGGCACATTATTCCTTCTTCCGGCATTGTCCTATATCTCTTGTTCTTTCCTGGGCTCCTCAAAGGTTACCCTCTTGGCTGGGGTCTCTTGTGTCGCATTAGAGGACGGGGTCCCATTCAGAACCCTAAAGAAAGCATGCCTCACAGCAGGAACTTTGAGTAATTCGAAGGCTAACAAACTGATTTTTACCTTGTTGAATTCTTTTGCCACGTATTCACCCATTTGCTCGATTTTGGAGCTAAAAGCTTGGCCTATAGTAGAGCTAGGGGTTTGGAACTTCGCTTGCCCAGATGGATTTTGAGGTTGGCCTTGAAGCTGATTCTGTGACTGACTTTGAGATTGATTCTTGTTAAGGTATTGGGCAGGTATATGAGGAAGCCCAGGGTTGTTACTGGCATTTGGATCAGGCGGGGTGGCAAAGTTATTTGGTGGGGTAGAAGTTGTGAAGGGTCCACCTGCTTGCCTATTTCTAAGGAAGTATGGACTCGACCACTGATGGAACATGTGGACCTCATCCACAAATGGTTCTTCTTCATCTATTGGACCGTTATCTACTGAATCAAAGAGCTGAGCCAAGGTTTGTTCATTAATTACCTCCTGCGCTTTCTCATCCTTAGTAAGAGTAGGCTCAACTTCGGGCTCGTTGCGGTTGCCTCGCGGAAATGGCGCCTGATTGACCACCAGACATGAGGAATCGTAAGGCTCATATGGGACGATGTCCCTGCAGTTGGCATTGTCAACTATGTTTTGCACCTCCACCTGGAAGATCTCAGCAGCTATCTGGAACTCAGAACAATCCAGTTCGGAATGCCTGCTGGTTTTGTGAAGTCGACACCATCCGGACAAGGCTGCTTCGGCCAAATATACGCCGCTAGATGTTTTGTCGTTGCTTGCGGGTTGATCAAAAGGCATGGGGACACCACCATTGTTGGGCCTGGTGTTCCACGTGCGATTATGCCTCTGAGAAGGTCTCCTTTCCGTATTCTGATTGGCGTTTTGCCCCCTCTCATAATTCTGCCTGGAGGAGGTGCCCACTTCGCGATTATCTCTGTTGTCTCTATTGTCTCGACTGTCTCGATTGAGATTGGCCTGGAAATTACGTTGGGAGGCTTGCAACTGGTTATTCTGGTTCTTTAAATGTGTCATCTCCGTGGACATCTTCTTAATCATTTTCGTTAGTTCCTCTAGTTTGTCCTTCTCGGTCGCACCTCCAGGCGATGGGGCCAGATTTTTGAGAAAAGCGGGCGGGGCCGCCGGCTGATTTTGATAGGCTGGAGGAAAGTCCGGTCCTGACAGGTACAATGGCGCCTAGGGCTGTTGGGAATACGTTTGCTGTTGCGGAGCCATCTACGAATAGTTGTACTGCTGCTGGGGTTGCAAATATGAAGTCGCGGGAGGCGCATAATTCAACGGCTGCCCCGGATGCGGCACCATAGGCAATTGAGGTACCTGGTTCATAAGAGGAGTTTGGTGAGCAAACGCCTGATTAAGCCCTTAAATCTGCATTGGGTGGGCGATAGGCCCCAAAGAGGGCAGCGGGCTGGAGATATTTTTCCCCAAGTCCACACTAGCGACAACAGCTTCTGCATAGGCAGCCAATAGGGTAGCGGGCGGCGGGCGCATCCTTTTCACCAAGGCCGACGTGAGGTTGTCCAACGCCGCATAGTAGACCGAGAGAGCTGTCGCATCATCATTGAGGTACGGAGCCTGAAGCCTCATGTGAGCCCGATGGAAACAGTCATTGAAGGAGCCAATAGGTTCGTTAACCTCCCTCCTAATAGACATGAACTGTTGGTAAAGGTCCGCGAGGTTGACAGGGATCTTGTATTTCTGCAGAAAGGCACTCTTCATCAGGTTCCACGAGGTGATGGATCCCCTCAGCAGATTGATGTACCAGTAGAAGGCCTCTTCTCCCAATGAATGCAGAAAGAGGCGACACGCAATGTCTTCGTGGTCCACTTGCATTTCGGTGATCGCCGTTTCAAATATCTTAATATGCTCTTCAGCTGTTCTTTGCATGTCGCGTGGATGGAACTTTGAACAAAAGCCCTCTGGATTCTTGGGCATATCATTGTAAACAGAAAAATGTATCGACGAAGGGTTATGCGCAAGCCAAGCCATGGGGGGAGGCGGAGGTGGCACTTGCTGTTGGAGAATAGGGATTTGGGGCTGTATTGGCAATACAACCACAATGTGGGGCTGCCCTTGAGCTATGGCTACCTGGACTGTGCTTTGGGCCGGAAGGGCCGGGAGAGGAGCGAACCTCTGGCTGCCGGAGGTAAGATGTGCAAATGTTGTTTGAGATGGTTGGGCGGAAGATGAAGGCCAGCCAAATGAAGGTGAGGGTGAAATGGAGACGGATGGAGTGGGAAAGGAGGAAGAGGTGGAGCTGCTTCCTTGTGCTCGTTTTTCCCTCATGGGAGGCTGCAATTCTTCAAATTATCCCTTGTTTGGCGTTGATCGCAACACTCTCTGAAATCTCTCTGGGGAGAATGATCTGATCCGATCCAGCTTTACTTTATCTCCTAACTTAGTATCTTCACCGCGACCCTCCTTCTAGCGCCAGTTCTGTTGATGGCGTTAGGAGGAGGAGGGCATAAAATAAATCACTTCCACTCTTCAGCTTTGCATTCCCAACGTGTCAGCCCTCCTCCTAGCGCCATTTCTGTTGATGGTGTTTTTATGCACTTTTCAACACAGGCAATGCGTAGGTGCACTACCTCTCTTGAAAGACAATCTTCCACAATCAGATTGCATAACACTATCCCAAGGTCTCTCGGATGTCAGGTCATGACAGTGCTTAGATACCTCAGTAGTTTGATGTGATTTGCTGGAATCACAAGGCGGTCTTACAAAAAATACAAAGCGTAGGCACAAAGCATGAAGTTGGATCTTTGAAAAGGAGTTATTGGGATAAAAGCTATTATGAGTTGGCTGTAGGTTCGAACAACGATCTTGAACTCCTTCTAGTTGTTAGATTTGGCTTTACAAAGTGCAATGAACCTTAGTTTTGTTCAGTTTCTAAAAAAGGTGGAAAAAGAGTGAAAGGAAGGAAAAGTTCCTAAGTCTGAAGCTTGCTATGAATAGTAACAATGGAGTTCCTGCAATGGACAATTCTTCAAAACAATGTCCCACTTAACCAGGGATTTCACAGTATCATGGAAATTGTGCTATATTCTAAGGGCTGCAGATGTTTCATCCTTCATTCACCACATGCATGCATGAACCAAAGATAAAGATTTAGGGAAGCTTTATAATCAAGTCCAGGCTAACTTTGCACAGCTATCTACCTTCAGCAAACAGCAAAAAGTATGGACTAAGGGATCATCAACAAAGCAGGAATTTTCACAGTCACCCAACAGCATTCCTAAAATTCATCCGAATAAAATGAACAACTAACTAAACAGCAAAGAGATCTAAGTCAAGCATCTAATTATTGGAGAAATGGATCAAATAACATGAGAGAAATCAAGGAAATACACCAAGTCAATGATATTTCTTATAAATTTCTGTAGCATGCCTTTACAACAACTCAACTCTCACTTTACAAATAAGGGGAGTGCTCTATTTATAGTTTTCAAAAAGCTAAATGAATGGCCAAGATTCATTACAATTGTGTGGCCAAGATTCATTACAAAATAGGGTTTCACCTACCCCCAAATAGATTTATAATTTAAAAACATTTTTTGTCTCTTCCCTATTTCGTCATCTAGTGGATGACACTATTGCTCTTTCGTCCTGTAGCTAATTGTTGTCTCCTTGGCTGTAGCTACTCTTCAGGGAGGTCTTCTTCCTTGGCTAGGCTATCCTCTTGCTCCTCGGAGGCTGCGTGCTTTATGTACTTGAGGATGACCGCTTGGAGCTTGTCAATCTCGAGGATCTCGCATCTCAACGCCTGGTAGCTCCATTCTTTGGCATTCTCTTATAGCCGCTTCCAATCCTCGTCATACTTCGAGCCCTAATCTCTGAATAGTTCTGATCGATCGAAGGCACGGGCAGCAAAACTTAGGAATTCCGTGGTGATTTCTCCGGCTGTCCCATCCTTCATCTTCTCCTCGAAGTATGGCTTGATCTTTTCGGCGTCCATTTGCACTGTGGGCATATCATAGCCTGTCATCAACTTGAGATACTCAGCGCATTCTGCCTGGATCTCCTTGATCCATTCAATGTCCAAATCCACTCTATTCAGGATTTGCTCTAACCTCTCCTTCTGGTTGATGAGGTCTCTACGCCACACATCCACCAGCCAATGATCCTCTATTTTCAGCTCTAGCTTCTCCTCCCATGTATTCTACGGCATCTGAAAGATGGCTTTAATTCTCGGGAAGGTGGAGTCGTACGTCGCAGGGAAATTGGTGCAGAGCCTTCTGGTGCTCTCCAGGGATTGGATCAAATCCAAGAACTTGTTGGCTGTCCGTACAGCCCTGCTGATTCCCATGTTTCCAGTGTATGTGACCCGTCGGAACCAATCCTTAGTTGTTTTCTCTAAGTTCTTCCTCCTATCCATCTTGTCAATCTATTCTTTGGAGAGCAACTACGGTGCTGCTGTGGAGGTAGTGGGCAGGTCGTCCACTGAGGACCACTGCTAGATATAGTTGGTTAGGGCAGCAACCTGCGCCTTGAGCTCGTCCTTGGTGACCTTGTCCTACTTGATTAGGTGCACCACCGTGGCCATCGACTCTTCCAGGTGTTCAACCTTCTGCTCCCTAGTTGTTGTCCCTAAGTCAATGGTGGAGATATCGTAGCCCACCCCAGTCTGGCCAACTGTAGGTGTGGCAACTTGCGCTGCTCGGGAGCCGGAAGCGTCCATCGTTATCTTGGAACGGACCTTAGGCTTCTTCTCCTTCTTTGTTGTGGTCAGGGATCGAGCCAAGATGGCCTCCAATCTCGCCCTTGGGTCCTTCAACACTGGGGTAGCCTTCTCCAACTATTTCTCCAACCACTCGTTCATGGCAGATTCATCCTTGGGTGCATCATGGCTACCCTTACCCCTCTAAGTTAGTGGCAAGACTTCTGCCTCCTTTTCCTTTTGGGGCTCTTCCTTTTCCTTGGTAGCTTCCTCCTCCTCTTCGTCGGAGTCCTGAATGAATACGAGGCGCTTGACGGGTAACTTGGTGGACAATAGCTGGGTGGGATCTTCTTCTTTCGCTGCCTCCTCTTCTTTCCTCTCTTCAGCAGTCCTAGCCTCGGGGCTCTTCACAACATGGGTCTCAGCTACAGATGAATCCTTTAGTGGCTGCTCCTCTGGCGGCTGCCCCTCTTCTTCCTGTGGTGACTTTTCTGCCTCCTCCCCAACATCCTTTGGCTGCTGAGTTGACTCCTCTTCAAGGTCCTCATCAAAAGTTTGAATGATTTCTTTGGCGCTCGAGCCATCCTCTTCATCACCGTCTTCAGAAGAGCCCGTCTCCTCCTCATAAACCACCCTGTCGATGGTTGGATGCTCGTACTCGGGGTGCTCATGATATTCATCGGCCTCCTCGTCAATAGGCCTCGAGGCTTCCTGCTCTTGCTCCTCCAACTCCTTTGAAATCTGCATTGTGGCCTCCATGGCTGGCGGCCCTGTTGGCAGTTGTGAAGGCTGAGCTGTTGAGAGGGCTTGGGCGAGGGCTACTTGGAGAGCAGGGTCCATTAGGATCTATGAGAGCTCAGGGGGAAGACTTTGCATATGCTGCGCAAGGGCCTCGGGCATAGTGGTGAGAGGAACAGGCAACGCTATTGTTGCCAGGGGGAGTGATGTAATGGGTGACATGGTAGCAGAAGAGGAAGGGGGAGTAGTCATGCCAGAAGAGGAGTCGACGTCAATTATTGGTCCAGCCGGGGGTGAGGGAGCAAGATGGACAGAAATGTCCATTGCTGGCGGGGAAGCGGCAACTGCAGTGAGAGAGGTGGGTGGCACGGGAGGGGCAGGGAGAAGCAAGGTAGGCTGCAATTCTGTCGTAGCCACTGTCTGTTTGAGCCTTTTGGGAGATGAGCCTCCCGTTTCTTTCGTTGCTTGATTTTTTGGGTCCGCGGACTGTGCTGTCTCTGTTCCTTTTCTCTTTTGAGACCTGGTGACGGGGGGAGACTTGGAAGTCTCACCAGCTGATGTGGTGGCGGCAACATCCTTTGTGGCGCTTGGCTCACTCTTGAGCACCTCGTATGTTAGGACCACCCCTTGTTGCTTCAGTTGCGCCACCCGCCCATCGACCCACTCCTTAGTACGAGTTATGATCGGCCGGGTGATAGTGTCTAGGTCATCGACCTCTTGCTCATCCCAATCAATGGAGGGGATTGCCAGGTTGGCAACTGTAGAGTACCTCGGGTGCATAATGGAGGACTCGTCCTCCTCGAGCTGGTCCGGCACCGGGAACGGCTGCACCCTCCTCAAGAATTGTACGATCATGCGCATGTAATGTCTCATAAGTACCTCTTTGTCATCTTTGCAATCTACCCAGAAGTCTTCAATATGGTATTGTTGGGCGTATGCCGGCCCCACCGCTTTCCTAACATGGCCATGTGGGTCCATCCGTGGGTGAGCTGTGTACCAGTCGAAATTGTATTCCTTGAGCTCCTTTTCAAAATTGCTAGCACATTGAGATGTCTGCAGTCGATACAGGCCCTGGCCGAGGGTCATGGGATAGGGGATCCTTGCTACGTGCTTGTTGCCGAAGACAGTCTGGATGTGTTGGAGCTGCCGGGAAAGCTCTAGGAGAATGATCCTGTCATTTGGATACCGCGGCAATCTGTTTGGCCGCTCCGTGAATCCCTGGGCCCGAATGTAGGTGAACTTAGGGAACTGGATAAATAGGAAGGCATACTCCTTTAGGAGTGCCTTGGCGCTGTGGGAGACCCTCCTCTCGAAGTCTCCGACCATCAATCTTATGATGTGGCCAGTAAAGGCGTCATTGACTAGACAGTATTCTTTCTTGAAGTTGCGGTATTGGAGTTGAGGGTACTTGTCAAAAGGCTTGAGCCCTCGCCTATGCCCTAGATCTGGTGCCACGAATAATCCGCTGTATTGTCTCTAACCCGCCAGGGAGTATACCAAGTAAGAGGTCATGTAAAACTTGGAGCTCTTCTTGACGTTTACAAACTGCTCGTGGAAGCAGTTGCTAATGATGCCTCCCCAGTCGAATGAGGTCTTAGTGTTCACGTCCTCATTCCCTCGCAGGATTTGTTCAATGTAATATGCCATCCACTCTTGGAAGTAGGCGGTCACTGGGAGGCCCATGACCCTGCTTAACATGGTCACTAGGTCGTGATAGTCCTCATGAAAGTTGCTTCGGAAGAGTTCCTAGGGCACCTTCGCAGCGCTGCCCCGTTTTTCCTTAAGCCAATAGAGGTTGATTGATTTCTTGCACCCTAATGGATTGGCATCCCACGCCGCCTGGCACTGTTTAACGTGGGGACCTCCATATGTAGGAACGTGGGGATGCGAAAGGTTTTTGTGATTCCTTCTGGAGACATGTCGGCGAGGATGTTCCCATCCTTATCCACGATTGTCCTGGTGTTCATTTGGTAGGCTTCTCGGTAAGCCATTACTAGTTCGGGTGCCACCAGAGAGGGAGGGAAGCCGGCAGCCTTGGCGATTCCACTCTGCCTTATTAGTCTGGTGTTCTTCATTATAGGGTTGACCTTGACCCTCTAAGTGAACTCATCTATGTCCACTTGGCCGATGTTTGTATCTGAGATCTCCTTCCAGTCTATTGAGACCTTTGATTGGAGCAGCTCACCCTGGAATTCAAACTTCATCTGATCTTTATCTTCAATTCCCCGAGCGGCCCTTCCGGATTTCTTGCCCTTGTCCTTTTCGGTGGAGGCCCCTGAAGTTCTTGCAGCCGATTCCATATATTCTACAAGCAAGGGCAAAGTTCAGGAAGGGAAAATGCGACCGCAAGTTCCCGGAGACCACCTTTGGCCAAATTTCAAAGTACCGAGAGGCTCGTGATGGAGAACGGCATAATTTAGGACCTGGGTCGAAGTCAAATTCTGGTTTTAAGCTTGTTTGGGTCGGTTTAAAAAGCATCGGAGGTCCCAAGCCTTAAAGCAGTTAAGTAGCGGCCGTTGGCGACGGCGGACAGTAGGCGGAAACCCGGCCAAGGAAGCCCAGAGGCGGAAGTCTGAGGGCCGGGGTCCGGGGAACCAAAGGACAGACGGGCGCACTTACCATTTAGGCTTGGCGGCGGTGGAGGTAATGTCGGGGCCCGGAAGGCGGGGCGACGCGGGGTGACAGCCACCGCAGGGTTTCGCGTTGATTGTTATGGTGGCAGCGAAGAACACCACGGGACCCGAAAGGCGGGAAGACGAGAGCTGGAGGCCGCCGTAAGATATTTGCAATCCTCAGGCAACGGCAGCGAGGAGGCTCCCGGGGCCCGGAAGGTGGGGCGACAGGGGGTGATGGCCGCCGCAGGGTTTCACGTTGATTTACATGACGGCAGCGGATAGATCCTCAGGGCCCGGGGGGCGGGGAGCCGGAAGGGTTCCGCCGTGGATGACAGCGGAACCGCCATGGAGTTCTGAGGATAGAACTCCGGACGGCCAGGCCCTAAAGGTCCTGCAGCAGGCGGAGCTCGACAATATTTAGATGGCCAAGGGAAGCACAGGATCCGGCGAAGCGGGCGGCAGATGCGACCTCGCCGTAAGGTTTCACCATTTGGAAATGGCGACAATTTAGACATAGAGGTCTGACACCCGGAGTCCGATGATCATGACGGAAAAATTCCACATCGCCATAGACCACCGGTGAAAGCTATGGCGGAGCCCGGAGAGCGGGAAGCTGGGGCACGAATTCCGTCGGGGACGGCAAAAACAGGGAGGAAATTCGGCCGAGGAACCCCAGGGACCGGAGCCTAACGCAGCCAAAGCACCCATGCATAAGTTTAAATTTAGGACGGCGGGAGACATTCCAGGACCCGGAAGCCGGAAGGCAGTGGCATGCTTGCAGATTGAGGCACGGCGAAGCGCCAAGGGAAACCCAGGAAGGGAAACCCGATGGGCTGGGCCCGGAAGGGCAGACTACCGTCTGGAGGTTATGGAGTTTCGGATTCCGACGGCGAAGGAGGGTTTCGGGCCCGGCAAGGACTTTCTCCCTGCGCGAAGAACAGCTGCGATGCAGACAAGTCCCGAGTCAGCGGCGAGGGCAATTCCGGTGGGTTCCGGAGATTTTCACAAGACGGGCAATGGGCGCAATTTAGCGCTCTTCAATTTTATGCCACTCTAATTAATCGTTCAACTACTTAAATCCCTCAAAATGACAAAAAAAGGATGGGAGGGAAAACGAGGATGGCCTACCTCAAATTCGCTAAATGGTGAGGTACGGAATCCACCAGGAATCGACGGAGTGTGGTTGATGCCGATGATCGTGATGCAGATGAAGACGTTGGGCTCCTGCTGCTCGGCTCTGCAATTCACTCCAATTCGCAATATGAAGTGACTGGCGAGCCGGGCATTATATACCCCAGGCGCCATTAATGTCTGCAATAAATGCCTGGTACGGCCGCGCCAAAAGTTGGTGGATTTCAAATTGAGTCGGCAGCGGCGGCAGAGACTCCGGGACCCGGCGACCGGAAAGACGGGTAGCGATGGCCGCCGTTTGATTTCTGCGAGCGTTTGAACGGCCACGGCGGAGAGAACCTCGGGGCCTGGAGGGAGGACAGTAGGCAGAGGTTCACTGCCGAAAGATTTGCTTGTTGTTAAGCGGCGGCGGCGAGGGTCGGGCCGGGACCCGGATGGCGGGAAGCCGGTAGGGTTCTGCCGTGGACGACGGTGGAACCGCCACAGAGTTCCGAGGACGGAACTCCGGACGGCCAGGCCCGGAAGGTCCCACGGTAGGCGGTCAAAACAAACCAGCCATGGAGAAAGCCAAGGCGGGGCTCAAAGGGCGGGAGGCCGCCAGAGGCTCGCCGTCGCGGATGGTGATCCCAGGACGGAAGTCTGAAGGTGGACTTCCGAGGACCGGGGCCCGAAGGAGCAAGGGGCCGCCCGGGAGATTTCGCTAGATTTTCAATCGGAAGATGGCAGGGCGGGCCCCGAGGGGCGGAAAGACGCCCGGAGAACGCCGCAGAGGATGGCAAAGGCGACAGGGAAGCCTGAAAAGGGAACTCCGGACTCCCGGGCCCGGAAGGGTGCAGGCCGTTCCAGAGCCAAAATGCCGAAGAGACCCCCGAGGCCCCGGAAGGCAGCAAAAACCCAAAAGCGGAGGCACGGTCGATTTATGATACAACCTTGGAGCGATATGGACCATGCGGAACATCAAAAAAAAAGGGGCACGCAAAACGAGGTGGACCTAAAAGGCCCGACAAAGCAAAAGAAAAGAGGGTCCCCGTTCCGAACGGGGCGTGTGTGCCAAGGGCACAACAGGTCCTTTATCTCGTAAACCAAAAACATTTTTATCAATGTAAATGTGAATCCATCTTGTGTCAAACATCATCTATCTTTCCTTATTCCCTTCCACATATTGATCAAACCAAGTTGGGCATTTGGTTATGACAAGGGACAAGAACAAAGAATTGATTGAATGAGGGGAGGGACTATTTAGTAATATGAAGAAACAAGTGAATCCTTCAAGCAAACAATAGTAAATTAGTAGATAGTCATAGTTAAATATGCAAGAAAGTTGAGCCTACTATTTAAAAAAACAACACAAGGTTTATTTGAATTACCTTTGGCCTAGAGTTGGTCCTTCTATATTCTCTTCTTATTGTTTCATTGTCAAAAACTTTCCAAGGATAATTGTCAAAAAATAAAATTCAACAATAAAGCAAGACTACACCCATTTAAAATAAAAATGTTTAACAATATTTTTCTTGACCATTTGAGAAACCTATATATCCAATGCAATAGTACAAAGATCATGTCAGTTATTTAGACAATTATGACAAAACATTGACCCTCCCAATAAATGTGAATAGAACCATTTTTTACTTGATAGTCTACTTTTCAAATGGCAGACATGCTTGATGCTACAAAAATAAATGAATGTAGTAAAATAGTAAAAAAAATGTCCCAAGAAAAAACTATAGAATAATAACAAATGAATCTAGTTGTTGTTGTACCCCTCTTAATGATTCAAAATGTGCTCATAAAAGTCAAGAAATAAATACTAAAAACCTAAAAGGAAAATCAAATTCTCTACTTCCAAGCATAATGTTTATGCATATTTTTCTTTCAAAGACCTCTTTTTATATTGCCCCTAAATTATGCTCTGACTATCTCACATGTCTGATGACATTCGTCTACACATTACCTATCTATAAATCCTTTGCATGTAAGGATGGTTGTCTATAAATCCCCTACCTTTGTTTAGTCATAAATATTTTTTCAAGACTATAAGCATAGCTATGTGTTTGTGTTTCTATGCATTGCAGTCTTATTGTAGCCAGTAAATAAGATGAAACAATAAAAACCCTAGTTTTTAGCCTTCTCTATAGTTGTAATTCCTGTCCACCTTTTTTTCTACCAATTTGAAGCTAATAAAACCTAAATGTATATGTTAAAAATTAATAATTTAGTAAGTTGTATGCACTAAACATTGTAAACAAAATTTAAGCAAGAATATCCCAAATCTTGATTGGTTGGAATATAGTGTAGATCAAATTTCATGAGTCTTATTAGATTGATGAAGTTGGCAGTAAATAGACATTTAATTACACATTCTCATTCAACCATTTGAATTTACACAACAAAATTTAGTTGCAATTTCAATTTTATTATTGTGTTCAAACCAAGCTTCACAGGCATACAATTACTCTACAATCAAAATAATCTTGTTTGGTTTTCAAGATTGTTGTTTTCTCTGCTTATGCACACCAAATTTGCACTTAGACCACCATCAAATTTTGTTATTCTATATTTTTCTTCTTTCCCCTACACTTATATCTCCTTTGCATATTAATTCCCTATTTCTCCAAGAAAATTCTACTTCTTCCTATGCACCCCCTCTTGCTTCTATAGTTGTGTGGCATTTTCTTTTGTTACATGTGTAATCTACAATATGAGGGACCCCTCTACTCTTCCTTGCTGACATCATCACCATCCCACGCAACTTGGTCTATCTCTTTCTTGTGTACACCTTTCATTTTTTATTTCTTATCCTTGTTGCACGGCCTTTACCTAGCGACCCTTCTCATTCTCATCGGCTGTGTTGACCTTCCCTCACACACCCATCCTCATTTTCCTCTTTTTACCTCACCTCTCATCTTCCAAAACCTCTCCTTCTACATTACCTCTCCCTCTTTCTATTATGCTAACAAATGAATATTTTTTCTTGGCTCACATGACCAGTGACCATATGACCTCTGGAAGTCAATTTGACACTTGAACTGATGGAGATATTATCTAGTAAATTGAATAGACAAAGGCCTTATCCCATGATCATAATCAATCTTCAAAGAAATAAAATGAGATTAAATCAGGAACAGTGATAAATAAATTGCATTAGAATTAAAATTGATACATAATATTTTATCAATTAATGACAACAATGTCATTTGTCTCCTCCAAAATTGACCACCAAATTAAACTGCAACTCCAAATGAACAAAAAATAAAAACTATAATGAATAAAATAAAAATGAAATGTTTTCAGATGATGTGGATTGCCCATTTTCCTAGATGCTCTTACATCAAACACATCGAGTAAGAAAAATGTTCCATGAGTGTGCTACTCATGAACATTTTGGCAATGTTGAAATTGAAATTCCATACTTCACCAAACTTGAAGCACTGACCCATGAAGCATCATTAGCTACAATATTCTTCCAACAAACCAAATATTCCCAATACTCATTCCTTCTTATTCTTTTTTTTCTATCCGAGAATCAATTACTTTGTCAATTTCTTCAAACTTCAAGTCTCCAACAATTTATGTATCGATTCATGTGCATCCAACAATCTAAATGCACACACTGTTATCCACTTATTTATCCTTCATAATACTTATACAAATCAACAACATTAAATATTGGGGAAATATCTATGCCTATTGAAAGATCAATTTTATATACATTGATGAAAACTTTCACCAACTCACCCATATAAAATTCCTACACTCTTTTATGCATATTAGCATAATCCTTATATTTTCTGGCACTCTTTTCCAAGTTTTTCATTTCCTTGTGCAAATCATGGATATATTCAGAAAAGTCCTCCACTACAACACTTTTTCTACCCAAATTTGTACTATCCATCAACTCATCAACGCCCTTGGGGTTGTACCCATACACAATTTGAAATGGACTCTTTCCCACACTTTAATTAACCAAATTATTTTATGAAAACTCTACTTGTGCCAATGTCAAATCCTATTGATTTGGTTTGTCACAAACCAAACACCTAAACAAATTACTAAAACTCTAATTCACAAATTTGGTTTGACCATTAGTTTGAGGATGATAGATTGAGCTAAATCCCAATTTTTTTCCCATATTCTTCTGTAAAGTGTACCAAAAATGGCCAACAAATTTGGTGTCTCGATTTGAAACAATATTTTTAGAAATCCATGCAACCAAAATACTTATTTAAAAAATAGAGTAGCTATATGGGAATCATCACTACATTTTTGACATGGTATAAAATGAG
Organism: Sequoia sempervirens; assembly: GCA_007258455.2. NCBI lineage: Eukaryota > Viridiplantae > Streptophyta > Pinopsida > Cupressales > Cupressaceae > Sequoia > Sequoia sempervirens. The sequence continues at coordinate 30,880 of VDFB02351780.1, forward strand.
TCATCTTAGAAAATATATCCACCACAATAATAATGGAATCATTACATCTTTGTGTTTGTCCTAATCCTAAAACAAAGTCCATACTAATGTGTTACCATGGTCTCTCTAGTATCAACAATGGTTGATATAAACTTCACATGTTTTTCCTCACTCCCTTGGAATACTAACAAACTGTGCATCCATGCACCAACTTCTTTATATCTACTCTCATCTCTGACCAATAATAACTCTCATTGAGTAGTTCCAAATTTTTCAACTCTGAAATGATCACTCAAACCTTCAATATCTTTTTCCCTTATCAAATTCTCCCTCATCGAACCATAAGGTAAAAACAATCTCTTCTCTTTGAACAACAAACCCTCTTGAAAAAAATACTCCAACCATGAAGTTCTATCCTTTTCCACCGCATTGTTACACACTACCTATGTCTTTTTAACATCGACATATTGGTCATACAACTCCCACATAGAGTGAAAACCAACAACACTTACTCTCATCTCATTCTAGAACAAACACCTTTGACTTAATGCATCATCCACATGGTTAGATTTTCCATTTCTATGCTTCAAAATAAATGAATACATTTGAATAAATTCAACCCACTTTACATTTTTTTGATTTAATTTACCTTGGTTATTTATGAACTTCAATGCATGATGATCGGTGTACAACATGAACTCCTTCAATAGAAAATAGTGTCTCCACTTCTTGAGTGCTTACAAAATTGTATAAAACTCTTGATCTTACACTAAATAATTTATTTTTGCTTCATTTAACTTCTCGCTGAAGTAAGCTATTTGTTTTCCTTCTTGACTTAGAACTCCTCCTATCATTTTCCCACTTGCATCACAATCAACTTGGAATGATTTTTCAAAATAGGGAAGTGATAACATGAGCTTCTCTATTACTTTTTCCTTAAATTTTATTAAAAAATTTCTCTGTTGCAGTTTTCCTAACAAACTCTTTCCTATTACCCTTCATAGTTCCCATAATAAGAGGAAAAATCGCACCAAAATTCTAGATGAACTTCATGTAGAAGCTCACTAAACCATGGAAGCTTCTTGCTTCAAACATACTCCTTGGTGAAGGCCAATCCACAATTGTTTTTACTTTTTTTAAATCCAGTTTTAACCCACTTTCAAAAAACAAATACCAAATAAACTAAATCTTACTTAATGAGGCTTCAATTTTTCAAATTCACCAACAACTTCTCCTCTTTCAACCTTTGTAAAACTGATCTAACATGTTGCAAGTGTTCTTTTGTCTTATTAAATATTAAAAATCCAAATACATAATAACAAACTTACCAAGATATGACTTCAAGAATTCATTTATTAATCTCATGAAAGTTCTTGGAGCATTTTTCAATCCAAACGTCGGTATCATCAACCATTCATACAATCCATCCCTTTTTTTTTAAATGCAATTTTTTATTCATCTCCCTCTCTTATTCTTATTTGATGATACCCACTCTTCAAATCAATTTTCATGAATTACTTATCTCCACTCAAACAACACATCATATCATCCATTCATGGCAATGAAAATATGTATTTGATAGTTATCTTATTTATGGCTCTAGAATCCATACACGTCTGCCATTCCCTATCCTTTTTGGGTGCCAACACTATTGGAATAGCACACAAATATAGGTTTTCTCTAATCAACCCCTGATTAAGCAAATCTTGCACTTGCCTATTTATCTCCTCATTCTCCATAGGCATCATTATATATGGTGCCTTGTTTGGAAAACTTGCATTAGGAATCAAATCCATGCAATGATGTACACTCCTCATGGCTGGAATTTTATTAGACAACTCTTTCATCAATATGTCAACATATTCTTCCAAAATTTTCTAAACTTCTTTTGATATCTTTTGATTTTTCTTTGTTATCCTAACTATTGCAAGATTTAGAATGATTGCAAACCATGTTTCCTCTCTCTTCAAGTCTTTCAAAAAATGTTTTATGAAAACAAAACAAATCTTGGAGTTACTCTTCACTTCCTTTTCTCCATCCTTCAGTGGATTTAAAGTGTACTCTTTTCCTTCTTTCTTTATCCAATAAATGTTTTTCCTCCCATCTTCGATAACTTATCTATCAAATTTCCAAGGCCTTCCCAAAATGATATGGCACACATCCATTGACATCACATCACACATAATTGAACATCAAGTTGTAGTTATCAATTTTAAAACGCATCAAACATTGCTCATTCACCACCAAATGATGCTCCTTTTACAACCACGAAAATCAATATGGGTTGGGATGTTTGATTTTTTTAATTCTAGCTTCTCAATCATTTCTTTAGATACAATTTTATCCATGCTACCATTGTCCACACCAATTTTATAACATTTTCCATACGCATTACGCCTTGTAGAATAAATTCCTTCTTTGAATTGGTTTTTGTTTCTCATTGTTTGAATTTAATAAAATCCTTCACAAAATTAGGGACTCTCCATATTCAGGATCCTCACCACACCTTGGTGAAGTATCAATTTCATTTTCAGCCTATGTTACATGACTCTTTCTTCTCTTTCTTTTCGACCACCCTTTTGAATTTCTAAACATTCAAATATATGATGTCCCATTTCTCAACAATGAAAAATGTATCACTAAACCCTCTTCCTCTACCTCTTGAACAAAATATCGTATGCCACAAGAATAATCTCCTCTTCCTCTAGAGAAGTATCCTCTTCCTTTTCTTTCATGTGTGCTTGCTTCCTCTTGTTTTTTTAAGTAACATCTACCACTTCTAGACTGTCATCTTCCACATAAAAATTTTCCTCTACCTCATGAATTATTTTGCTATCTCCTAACAATCTTCACTTTCACATTCGATGCATATTGATATGACTCTTCCACACTAGCTATTTGAATCATACCCAATTCATCTTGGATTGAATTGTGTATCCCATTAAATCAACATCATCTTCCACATGTCTTTCTTGGATGTTCAATTGTAAAACTCCTTGGTGTATTATTGCATGTTCTTCTCCCTTTGATTAAAATTTTGCAACTTTTTGAACAAGTTGATTTGGTAATGTGTAGATAAATTTTTTTCCTTTAACTTCATGACCATCCTTTCCCAAGATTTTATTTTCTCTTTACCTCTACATTTTCTTTCGGTCTACACATGATCCCACCATAAAGACACATGTCCTTTAAATTTCATACACACAAACTTCACTCTTTTTGGGTCATCAATCAACTCATAGTTGAAATACTTCTCCATCTTCAATATCCAATCTATCACTTCTTCTAGATTCAAATTTCTATTGTAGTTTGGAGGATCAAATTGGGGTTTTCTCTTGATTTTTCTCATGTCTTTCAAAAATCTTCTCTTTGACACTTTTTTTCCACCTTTTTCTAGGTAAATTTTAGGTGCTACAACTTCATCTTCATCATCACTAATGTCTACCACTAGAATTACTCTCCTTTGTGCCATTTCCATCACATCCAACTTAGTTGTGATGTCTCTTAGCAGATCTCCATGACTACCATATCACCATTTTGTGGCCCTCTTCACCCATGTTCTATGTGTGCCATGTTGGTTACCATTTGCAGTTGTAGGTCCTCTTCTCTTTTCACTTACCCATAGCAATAATTCTTAGGGTTTTCTTCAACACCATCACAATATAGGATCTAATACCAATTAGTGCAAATAAAATTTCATGAATCTTATCAATCCAATAAATTTTGCAAATAATATACATTTAATTACACATTTTCATCAAACCATTTGAATTTACATAGTAAAATTTAGGTACAATTTAAATTTTATTGTTGTGAACAAAGTTTCTCAAGCATACAATTAATCTGCAATCAAAATAAACTTATTTGATTTTCAAGATTTTTTAATTCATTTGTTTATGCACCTCAACTCTACACTTAGATCACCATCAAATTCTTCTCTTCTATGTTTGTCTTCTTTCCTCTAGGTAAGTGCACCAAGATGGTTCCCAAAAAGGGGGCTTAAGTGGCCACTTTTTTTCTGAAATCAGGAAATACTGACCTTGGACATGAAATTGAGGATACTTACACTCAAAATTTTGAGATGGAACAAAAAGAAGGATTCAAGTGCTCTGAGTCTACTTTCTAAAATACTAATTTGTTTTGAAAATGGTTGAGATTAAGAGGTTCAAATGAGGGATGTACACAAATTGGTGTTGTTTTTGTCAGAAAAACATAACATAGTGCAACTCTTGTACGAACCTCATACAGTGAACTTTTTCTAGTATTTTTAAAATTGCTATGGTCAGAAGTTAGCAAGCAGTATGTAGTTGATGCACAATTTTTTTGATAATTTATGCTTTTATGTATGTATTTATGTATGTATGTAGAGGGAGGGAGAATTTTAAGAGAGAAAGAGAGAGAGATCTAGAGTTGTCTAGGTAGGGTGGGAGAGGGAGGGGGAGAGAGAGGGGGGGATATGGGGTGGAAGTGAGAGTTTAAGAGAGAGGGAGTGCGAGAGAAGGAGTTGGAGTGAGAGGGACTTAGCTAGGTAGGGTGGGAGGGATAAAGGAGTGAGAGAGAGAGGATGGGAGAGAGAGAATTGAGAGAGAGGGAGAGAGAGAGGGAGAGAGAGAGATTGAGAGAAAGAGAGAGTTATGTAGGTAGGGACAAAGGGAGATACTTGAGAGTGTGAGGGGCGTGAGAGAGATAAAGGGATAAAGTGAGTTTAAGAGAGAGGGAGTGGGAGAGAATGGGTTGGAGTGAAAGGGACTTAGCTAGGTAGGGTGGGAGGGATAAAGGGAGTGTGTGTGAGAGAGAGGGGGCTGGGAGAGAGAGAATTGATAGAGAGGGAGAGAGAGGGGGGAGAGAGAGAGATGGAGAGAAAGAGAGATTTATTTAGGTAGGGTGAAAAAGGGAGAGACTTGAGAGTGTGAGGGGGGTGAGAGGGAGAGACTTGAGAGATAGCTAGTGAGAGGGAGTGTGAGAGGGACAAAGTGGGAGAGAGAGGGAGTGTGAGTGAGAGACTTGAGAGAGGGAGAGGATGTGGGAGGAAGTGACCTAATAGAGGGAGGGAAAGAGGAGGTGGAGTGAGAGGGACTTATCTAGGTAGGGTGGGAGGGATAGATAGAGAGGGGGGTGAGAGAGAGAGTTACCTAGGTAGGCTGCTAGAGGGAGAGACCTAAGAGAGAGAGAGAGAGGGGGTGGGAAGGAGAGACATGGGAGAGAGGGAGAGGGAGAGAGTGGGAAGGAGATAGAGAGAGATAGATAGAGGGAGCGATAGTGGGTGCAAGGATTGATTGAAGGAGAGGTACGTAGAAAGAGGGAGCGGTGAGATGTATAGATAGAGAGAAAGCAATAGGGGTTGAGGGTATAGGGTTGAGGTATTAGGGTGGAGGACCTATAGGGTTGATGGTTTTAAGGTTATTAGGGTTTAAGGGTTGAGGGTCAAGGGATTAGGTTTGATGGTAGAGAGTATTGGGTTGAGGGTATAGGGTAGAAGGTTTAAGGGTTATAGGTTATAGGGTTAAGGGTTTAGGGTATAGGTTTGAGGATATATGGTTGAAGGATTAGGTAGAGGGTCTAATGTAAATGGTAGAGGGTATAGGGGTTGAGGGTTTAGGGTTTAAGGATTGAGGGTTGAGGGATTAAGGGTTGAGGGTTGAGAATTGAGGGTTGAGGGTTTGATGTATAGGGAAGAGGGTAGAGGGTAAAGGGTTTAAGGGTTGAGTTCTGAGGGTCGATCGAGGTCTAATGGTTGAGGTTCGAGGGTTGAGGATAGAGGATTGATAGTATAGGGTATAGGGTTGAGGGTCCAATGTATAGGGTAGAGGGTATAGGGGTTGATGGATTAGGGTTTAAGGGTTGAGGGTAGAGGGTTGAGGGTTTAAGGGTTAAGGGTTTAGGGATTAGGGCAGGGATTTTTCTTGGATTTAATGGTTGTAAGGTTTGAGGGATTAGTGTTGATGGATCGGGGTTTAGGGTAGAGGGTATTGGGTTAAGGGTGGAGGGTAGAGGGTAGAGGGTAAGAGGGTAGAGGGTAGAGGGTTTAAGGGTTGAGGGTTGAGTGTTTAAGGGTTTAAGAGTTTAGGGTTGAGGGTTGAGGGATTAGGGTAGAGAGGAAGGGATTGATGGATAGAGAGGAGAGAAGAGGAGGGAGGGACATAGATATATGAGGGTTGATGATCCAATGTATAGGGTAGAGGGTTGAGAATAGAAGGTATAGGGTGGAGGACCTGTAGGGTTGAGGTATCAAGGTATTGGATTAAGGGTATAGGGTTGATGGATTAGGGTTGAGAGTATATATGGTTGAAGGATTGGGGTTAAGATTCCAATGAATAGGGTAGAGGGTATCAGGGTTGAGGGTTTAGGGTTTTAGGGTTGAGGATTGAGGGATTAAGGGTTGAGGGTTGAGAATTGAGGGTTGGGTGTTTAATGTATAGGGTAGGGAGTAGAGGGAAGATGGTTTAAGGGTTGAGGGTTGAGGGTTTAAGGTTGAAAGTAGAGGATTGAGGGTATAGGGTTGGGGGATTAGGATTGAGGGTCCAATGTATAGGGTAGAGGGTATAAGGGTTGAGGGATTATGGTTTAAGGGTTGAGGGATTAGGGTAGAGAGTTTAATAAGTGGGCTTAATGTTTTGAGGGTACAAGGTAGAGGATTGAGGGTAGAGGGTAGAGGGTTTAAGGGTTTAGGGTTTAAGTGTTGAGGTTTTATGATTTAGGGTTGAGTGTTTAAGGGTTTATAGGGTAGAGGGTAATGGGTAGAGGGTTTAAGGATTGAGGGTTTAAGGTTGAGGGTAGAGGATATAGGGTATAAGGTTGGGGGATTAGGGTCAAGGGTCCAATGTATAGGGTAGAGGGTATAGGGTTGAAGGGTTGAGGGATTAAGGGTCAAGAGGGTTGAGGGATTAGGGTAGACAATTTACTAAGTGGGTTTAAGGGTTTAAGGGTTTACAAATTGAGGGATTAGGGTAGAGGGTAGAGGGTAGAGGGTTTAAGGGTTTATAGGGTAGAGGATAGATAGTAGAGGGTTTAAGGGTTAAGGGTTTAAGGCTGAGGGTAGAGGATTGAGGGTATAGGTTTGGGGGATTAGGGTCGAGGATCCAATGTATAGGGTAGAGTGTATAGGGGTTGAGGAATTAGTATTTAACGGTTGATGGATTAAGGGTGAAGGGGTTGAGGGATTAGGGTAGAGAGTTTAATAAGTGGTTTTAAGGGTTTAAGGGTTGAGGATTAGGGTTTAGGGTAGAGGGTAGAGGATTAAGGCTAGAGGGTAGAGGGTTTAAGGGTTTAGGCTTTAAGGGTTGAGGGTTTAAGGATTGAGGGTTTAAGGGTTTAGGCTTTAAGGGTTGAGGGTTTAAGGATTGATGGTTTAGGGTGTATGGTTGAGTGTTTAAGGGTTTATAAGGTAGAGGGTAGTGGGTAGAGGGTTTAAGGGTTGAGGGTTTAAGGATGAGGGTAGAGGATTGAGGGTATAGGGTTGGGGGATTAGGGTCGAGGTTCCAATGTATAGGGTAGACTATATAGGGGTTGAGGGATTAGGGTTTAAGCGTTAAGGGATTAAGGATCAAGAGGGTTGAGGGATTAGGGTAGAGAGTTTACTAAGTGGGTTTAAGGGTTTAAGGGTTGAGGGATTAAGGTTGAGGGTAGATGGTAGAGGATTAAGGGTAGAGGGTAGAGGGTAGAGAGTTTAAGGGTTGAAGGTTTAGGGTTTAGGATTGAGTGTGTGAGGGTTTATAGGGTAGAGGGTAGTGGGTAGAGGGTTGAAGGGTTGAAGGTTTAAGGTCGATGGTAGAGGATTGAGGGTATAGGGTTGGGGGATTATAGTTGAGGGTCAAATGTATAGGGTAGAGGGTATAGGGGTTGAGGGATTAGGGTAGAGAGTTTACTAAGTGGGTTTAACAGTTTAAGTGTTGAGGGATTAGAGTTGATGGTAGAGGGTAGAGGATTGAGGGTAGAGATTAGAGGGTCTAAGGGTTTAGGGTTCAAGGATTGAGGGTTTAGGGTTTAGGGTTGAGTGTTTAAGGGTTTATAGGTTAGAGGGTAGTGGGTAGAGGGTGTAAGGGTTGAGGGTTTTAAAGTTGAGGGTATTGGGTTGGGGGATTAGGGTTGAGGGTCCAATATATAGGGTAGAGGATATAGGGGTTTAGGGATTAGAATTGAAGTGTTGAGGGATTAAGAGTCAAGAGGGTTGAGGTATTAGGGTAGAGAGTTTACTAATTGGGTTTAAGGGTTTAAGGGTTGAGGGTAGAGGGTTTAAGGGTGTAGGGTTTAAGGGTTGAGGATTTAGGGTTTAGGGTTGAGTGTTAAGGGTTTATAGGGTAGAAGATGGACATTAGAGGGTTTAAGGGTTGAGGGTTTAAGGTTGAGGGTAGAGGATTGAGGGTATAGCACTGGGGGATTATGGTCGAGGGTCCAATGCATAGCGTAGAGTGTATAGGTGTTGAGGGATTAGGGTTTAATGGTTGAGGGATTAAGGGTCAAGAGGGTTGAGGGATTAGGGTAGTGAGTTTACTAAGTGGGTTTAAGGTTTGAGGTATTAGGGTTGAGGGTAGAGGGTAGAGGATTGAGGGTAGAGGGTAGAGAGTTTAAGGGTTTAGGTTTTAAAGGTTGATGGTTTAGGGTTTAGGGTTGAGTGTTTAATGGTTTATAGGGTAGAGGGTATAGGGGTTAAGGATAGAGGGTAGAGGTTAGAGAGGAGAGCGATAGGAGTTAGTGAGAGAGAGGGAGTTGAGAGAGGGAGAGGGTATAGGGGTTGAGAGATAAGAGAGAGAGAGAGAAAGGGTATAATGGTAAAGGGTAAGGGGGGAGAGATAGTAGTGAGTAGGAGGTAGAGACTTGAGAGAGAGAGAGGGAGGGAGGGGGAGAGAGATAGAGGGTA